>BNST01000260.1:0-185052 GCA_019650275.1 Xylocarpus granatum
TCTTTACTTCTGGTCACTAGGCTCCTCCGAGTTGCAGTAGTAGTGGTTAGCAGGCTCGCTTCGTTGAGACATCTGTTATGCTGATGCGACACCGTTTTTCTCTGATCTCCCATCAACAGTAACGGATCGTAATTTGCCACTGGATTCACAAACACAAAACCAAATTTGACTGAGGTAAGCGATGAGACTCCCATCTCAACGAGTAGTTGTTGGG
Source organism: Xylocarpus granatum (assembly GCA_019650275.1). Lineage (NCBI taxonomy): Eukaryota > Viridiplantae > Streptophyta > Magnoliopsida > Sapindales > Meliaceae > Xylocarpus > Xylocarpus granatum. Next base: position 215 of record BNST01000260.1, read on the forward strand.
AGTGGTCAAGTCAAATTAAAGTTGTCAAAAGTTTGATTTTGGAACGTACTTTTAAAATTAAGATTTGTTTTAAGCCTGAACCTGAGCATTGGGAATTAATTAAGATTAGGGTTTGTAATTAATCCTGTTGTTGAAGTACTCAAATCAAAAGGGCATGTGCATGATTTTCCTCGATTAGATTGCTGCCCTGCCTAATCGACAATCGATACAAGATCACATGCCAAACAAAAACGTAGTGTGTATGTATAATCAAGAATAATGGTCACCCACCTTCATCAAAATTAATTAATGTTCTCAGTTTTCACTACGTACAAAAATATAAGTTTGTTGGTAACTTGGTAAAGCATGTTAGGAAACATTGGGGTCTATAGCAAGCAAGTCCCGTTTAAGTAGTAATTAAATTAATTAATTAATTGGCAAGCACTACATTAACAACAATAAACAAAACCAAGAGACAGAGTCTATCCTCTTACATAAGATATCCAAGAAAGCTAGCACTCCTGCTTACTTTGTGACAACTAAATTAGGGTTTTGTTTCGCTTATGTCGGCCATGATAGGGAAGGCAAGGTTCCTCGATTCCCTAATTATGGACAAAAACAAAATTGATTGCACTTTTGTAATTGGGCAAAAAGAAAAAGTGTTGTTGGATTTCTGTAGCCGTTCTCTGGGATATGGCCATAATTTAGGGACAAACCGGCAAGGATTTGTTGTGAATGGGGCGTCGTCGTCTAACATGAGAATAATCCATCGTAAAATATTGAGATGGGTCTCCTTCTTCCACCCATTCTTGCTGTGTCCCTTTGTTATTGCTAATGCTTCCATGGATCACTCCTTGTCCTTTGTTGTTAAGGCTATTACCTACGCAAAATATATCATTGAAGGAGCATTAATTAACCAATCAATAAAGTGTGTAAAAGCATGTATGTGCATATCTTTCTTTCTTTTTTTATAGTATATAAGAATCATTATCATATTGTCAAATTCAAGATAAGCATAGACTGAAAGATTATGTCTAGCATAGGGCCGATCGGTCGGTAAGTTGAAAGTGAAGTAACTAAACTACTGAAATATATATATATGCTATGTTAAAATCATGATATTAACAAAAACAAGAACTGCTGGTTTTACAAAAATGAACGGGCTGAAAAAGAAGAAAAAGAACATGAATATTGTTTCTTCTGGTGAATCTTGAAAGAAAGCCACTGTTTTGGAGCTAGGGAATGAAGTATAGGCTCATCAATATAATCTTAAATAACCATAGGAATAACTTCTCTATAATAATTAATTATGCATGCCTTCAGTTTGTCTTATGTACAAACTAATCTGGGCTGCTAGTTCAGGTAATGAAAGCGTAGTCAATTATCAAAGTTTTAGAACTTTCAAAGTTACATATGTCATGAGCTAGTCTATTAATAGATAATTACCTGCAGCTGGAACATCCTCCTTCACTTTCAGCTTGTTTTGTGTCGTGGCTGTGTCTCTATCACCTCCATGTCCTTTAACCTGTTTCTGAAAACATACAATAATGAGGAAATAAGTTTCAGAATCAACTTGTTTGATGCTAAAATTTATTATGTCAAAGAATAATATCAGTATCAGAAGAGAATGCTTACAGTTACTTCAACAGTAGTGAATCTGATCTTCCTTGGCAGAGAAAGCTGATTACCATGAACTTCATTAACTGCTCGTCACAAATGCAAACTCATAAAGTAAGGCCATGATCGTCTACCAGAAGAGAGACAGAGAGAGAGAGAGATCAAATACAGGTTCTAAATAAATTACCTTTTTCATGGGAGTAATACTGATGCGCCTTATCAATATGCAAAGAAGCGGTACAGGGAGTTTGGAGCAAACAGAGAGCGGTGCAAAGCACAGTGATAACTGTCATCAGCTCCATATTAATTCCCAGAGAAGATTTTGCAGAAGAGAGATTATGTTATCCTTTTGCGGGTGTGTGAATTCAAGTTTATATCAACCCAACAAAAAGGAAAACCAGAGAGAGAGAGAGAACATACACAAAGCACAAAATTTCAGAGTTCCAAAACAAGACCACAGAAATCTTATACTTGTACTTGCTTTATAGGAGACTTCAACATTTCACACCATTTTGAGTTTTGCATGTTTTTGTCACATACTGTACATATATTATAATACACTGTAGGCCCCTTTATCTTGTCTAATATTTTAAGGGTAATGTCTCCACTACACTGCACATATCGACATCCACCCAAAATGCTAATAACTTTTGCGATTCAACACCACCTAAATTTTTCTTTTTGCACAAACAGAGAGAGACGATGTTTGATAATCAAACTAGGACGCACTCAATCTCTGTTTCTCAGATAAAAGAAACTGTAGCCAGCTCACTTATATTCGAATGTTCGAATCATTCAATTCGTATGCAACAAAGCATTTGTTACATGTCCATACTTAAACTTCACCACATTCCATATTCTAATATCCACTTTTGAGGACATTGACACATCACAGAAGCACCAATTTGCGTTGCCCTGCCACTGGCTACTGCTGCTAGCTTATCTTCACCTGAATATTCGATAAAGTTAATCAGAGCCTTGTGTTTTCTCCTCCGACATACACTGAATTGATAAGCAACAAAGTTTAACCATTTCCCAAATTTATAATAGACAGAATATATTGATAAATATCATTAAGTAAATGTTTTTTTTATAATTTTATGTTTAATTACTCACAGTAATTCTTGTTATAGAATATTAAGGGTAGTGGTAGAAGAATTTCTCAATATTGTGTTATGTTAGAATGTGTGCTTTGTTTTGAAAATTTGTCTGCTACACCTTCCAACGTAAATTGATTCCAAGGATAACAGCTATTCATTCATATTGGGAATTCCGCTGCTCATTTATTCACATTAATCTGCCAAAATTCAATGCTACGAATTTGCATATATGTTCGTTCACGGACCCCGAAGTGGAAATTCAATGCTAAATTGTTTGACTGGCTGCAAAACAATGGACACGTGTTGCTCTAAGAACGTGTAAGACAAACCCCATTTAGTCATCTTTCATAGTTTGCATTTCAACATCACTTACTTAATATTACAAATTTCATCCCTTTTAATGGGTTTTTTTTTGAAAAAAAAATCCTTGAATTTAAATAATTTAATAGGGATCACATAGGGAGGCCATTACCCAAACTCCCCCCGTAACCGTTCACCACATCAACTACAGCAATATATTTGGACAAGCAAATATAAAGCGAGTTACGATGCACCCACAGACCAGGAGGCTTTGTCTCCTCCTGTAACTTGCAATGAATATCGTCACAGTTTCATTCATAACTTTCATTTAAAAATGTATCATTCTGCCTTTCCAGTGATCCTAATTGTTGCTTGCTAAAAAGGGGCAAGCCACATTTTCTTCAGTACCCAGATTCTGTAACACTTGAAACAAAATTCCAGTCATTTTTTTAAGGTTCTACTCACATGACAATGATCTAATTTTGTAGGAAAAACTATGCATACAATAAAAGTTTGCCAATGTGCCTTGCAGCACTAACCAAGAAATAAAACAATAATAAATGGAAAAATGCCTATAAGGTTACACTCACATAATAATGAGACCAAAATCAAGGTGTCAAGCAATAGACCTACATATTACAATCCAAGAAGATCATGGTGTACATTTATATTACTCAATAAACCATATTATGACATGTAAAGGGGACCAAAAAAAAAGGATACTAAACTATGATAAAAATTTTGATGCTGTGTGCATATATATATATATATTTGAACTCGATCTATTCATAGAAAAATAGAGCATTTAGAATCTACAGCAAAGAAGGCCCTGCCTCCAACATTTGTGCTTCCGGTAATGCCTTTGGTCAGCTTTTGCCATTCTTACCGGACTGCTATTCCACTCAGACTGCAATCTGTTAATGCATAAGCAAAACAGAAGTGTTAGTTATGGATTTGATCTAATAATGACAGATAAATAATGTAAATGAATTTGTTTGATAGAAATTTACACAGGGAAAGCAAAAGAATGGGTGCTTGTTGTGCTGCTATCTGATCTAAGAGAGATGTTGCCAGAATATGCTATTCGTCCTGAATAGCTAATCAGCCCAGGTAAAGGATCACTTGCAGAAAAACTGGACTCTCCAAGACTACTGTGAACCCAGCTTGAAACTGATTGACAGGGATCACCTTCAATTCTGGATGTACCAGGAGTCTCAATATATTGAGAATCACCATTCCGAAGAGGCTCATCTTTGCTTCTTCCTGCAGGGGCAGAAGCATCAAAATCGAACATGATGCTTGCTGTCTCCACTTTGCTATTGTAAGATAACTTGTCAACGGTGGTGATTTTTGTTGATTGTTCCGATACAGAAACCAGTTCAAGGCTTGGCAAGGATGCTTCTTCACTGTTAGTATGAATTTTTTCAGAGGCAGAAACAAGAGCAGAGTTTCCTAAGATTGCTTCCCCACTAAGATTATTTGATTCTTCAGATGCAAAAATCAGACCAGAGCCTACCAAGATTGCTTCTTCAGTGCCACTGAACGATTCTTCAGCTGTACAAGCCAAAGCAGGGTTCGACACTGCTGCTTTTCCAAAAGATCCCTGAATTCAAATCATTACAATCTCCATCATTTTCTCTCTTTTTCCCTCTTTCCATATGCAGATTCCTAATATTTTTCATTGTCAAGTGAAATACTATTCACTTGTTAAGGGTCATGTATATGCAACTTTTCCCTATGCAAAAGGAAGTTGTGGGACCATCAATCACTACATCCGACAACTAGCACACACAATGCTTCAGAATGTTGAATCAAAGCTCTCCAAAAAATCAAGTTTACACCAGTACTCCTAAATTCTTTGTTATTTAAGAAAGTTCATTTGTTGAGGTCATGTATATGCAACAACTGAAACACTGTGTGCCTCACATACTCATCATCATCAAGTAGTTTCAATAGTGACATAGTTTCATGGGATGGTACATTCCAGATATAAGGTAAACATTTCACTCTCACTACCTCAACCAATAAATAAACATAACAATATAGAAATAATTGATCTTAATGAACATTTGGAGTAGTGTAATGATGAACATACTCATATTACAATCTAGTAGTTTCAATAGTGACATGATATTATGCAAAGAAATTCTAGCAAGTGCGTAGCAAGTTTTGTCCAGGATATGCATACCTGAAAAGAATCTCTTTCAGCTTCATTGCCATCATTTTCAGAAGACTTGGAGTGGGAGTTTCCGATGCCCAAATCATGCATTGAAAGCCAATCTCCAAGCGAGAGCAGCTTTTTTGAGACATCATTAGTAATCTCGTCTGTTGCCTCATTCTTTACTTCCCCTGCCAGCATCATATCCTTGGAATAATGTAGATCAACAACATCCTCATCAGAATAACTTTTCTGTGAAGAATCACATTGATTGACAATATCCTGATCAGAAACATTTTCTGCTGAAAATTTCATCACATCTGGTAGGGGCTTTTCTTCCATCAGTTCAGCATCTATATCTTCCTCAGGAGGCAGGCACGGATGGGCAGCCTTCTCACCATCATTACTCTCAAACGAGATCCTGTCTTGGGCAGGTACTCCCTCATCAACACAAATATCCTTGACATGGTATGTACCCTCTTTGTAGCAAACTATTAACTCTGGAAGTTCACATTTTGTAACACTTTTGTCCATGTAGAAAACTGATTCCCCCAACGACTCCATTTCTCCGCAAGAATGAGAACCTGGAGCTTCCAGATCTCTGGCATTTTTGTCATCATCAGTTGCTAAATCATCCAAACTCGTAGAACGACAAAGTTTTCTCATGGTCCAACCATCTTCGCAGCTTGTCGCATATGGTAAATGATCTGCAAGCTCTTCATTGGCTTTTGAAGCACATAAGGTTGCATTCTGATATTCTTTTACAATACTATTTTCGGACTCCAGTCCAGTAGAATTGAGTCCATACTCATTGCATTCAAAAGGTTTAGAATCAAGCTTGTGGCCTGGATTTGAATGGGGAAACACTTGTTAACTATCTGAAACTACAATAAAATATTCAATTAGGGTAAATTCAATGGATATTAAATTTGGATAAAGAAGTTAACTAAAGAGAATAATGAAACAGCAAGAACTTATAAGAGGGAAGCTAAGAAGTGAAAAAATCATGAGAATCCTAAATTTACTTAAGATGTACAAAAAGGTATAAACATAAAAAAATTAATGAAAATAACAATACTAAATATGCCAGAAAAGATGCCATAAAAATTACCAAGTTTCATGTTTCACATGGATTTGGAAAGATGGGGAAGTTCTTCACAGCTTCAATGAGTGATGTCTTTAAGAGAACACAACTCAGGACAGTGCAAGATAATCCTGACACCAAAAATTGATAAGCACCTTCAAGTTATCCCTCTCTTTAGATTTAATAATAAGTAGAGCAAATGAGTATGAAGATGCTTAATTGAAGAACGGAACAGGAAGAATCCACTTCAATAGAGCAAACCAAGAGAAAACATCAAATGTTGGAAACTTTTCATCAGATGTCCTACAAGGGTTCAGCATAATTAAATTATGAACAAATTTCACTATCAGATACTAATTTTAAAGCTAATTAAACTCACATCAATAAAACTTTTAAATTTATTAGCAGCAGTAGAAGTACTGCACAACACCAAATATAACATAAAGCAATTGAAAATTGGGTTGAGTACAATATAGTTGAAAAAAAAATTGAGATCAGCAACAGGGTACTAGTGCAGAATCCTAAACATCCAACATACCAAGTGCAGAATATGATCAGATGGAAAATGCTAATGAAAGAATCAACTTTAAAGTAACAACAAATACAAAACATTGTGTTAAACAATTAGAAAATAAAACTTAAGCATAGGTAGGGGAAAACCATCTTCAACCAGAAACCATTAGCATCACTCCCTCCCTCCAACTAATAGTTCAAATTAAGCAAAAAAGTAAGCTATCATGCACCTCAAAAACTGCTTTTCACTTTTTAACAATTTAAAACATCTAAAGAATAAAAAGGTAACATGAGGACCAGTATCAACTGAGCAGCAGCCTTAACGCATAAATTAATCATGAAAAGTTACCTAATCCGCTATGCTGTCCCTCTCAAATAAAGCAGAGCTCAAACAGAATTTAATCTTACAACATGTGTGTGTGTGTGTGTGATATAAGCTACTAGTGTTATGGTTAGCTGTAAAAGAGCTAACAGTTATCCAATTGCCCACAGCAAGAACATTATCAACATTAATAAATACAGAAAGATGATTCCAAATCCAAATCTTTAGTCTGAGCATGTGGAATCTTAAGTCTGTCCACAATAAAACAAGGACGGGAGAAAAGTCTTTAACTTTTTGAAAGCTTAAATAAACTTTTAACAGCTAAATCATAACCTAAATTTTAAAATCGTAAATAATGACTCATATGGCCCTCCTTAAACAACAAGAACATAATCTGCTTTGTTTGCTAGCTCCAATCGGATCTAACCCATTACGATTAAAAAATTAAAATTCCAGAAGCTCACTAGAGGAAATCCCAGAGAGGTTTCACCTTAATCTCACGAACAGACATAGTAAAAACAAAACAAGAGAATGGCAGGGATTTACAAGAGATCCCAAAAAATACATAAACCCATAGAAGAAAACTACAAAAATATGCAGTACCTTTTTATCAGCTAAAATGGACAGGTCTCTTGTTCCTATCTGATTATAATCACAACAGACAGACAGTTCCGTATATTCATGCAGAAAGATTAACAAACATAAATGCTCCATAAGGGTACATAAAAATAAAACGAAATATCCATTAAAAAATCCAAATTCACTGTATCAAATATGCCAAAGAAAAACGATGGATACACAAATAAGTGAGCATGCGAATCAAAAAGCAGAGAGATGAAGGGGAAGAGAAAAGAACCTTAGTTGATGATGTTGCACTTATACAAAAGAGAAAAACAGAGGGTATTATAACGAAATCTAAATCCTTGCTTGAATTAAGAGGTTGCTGTTCACAGAGGAAAAAAAAAGAGAGAGAGAGAGAGAAAATAAAGAGAGGTAGAAGCCCGATGAATAGAGAGAAATTAGAAACGGGGAGTGAGTAAGTGAGTTGTAATAATCAAAAACCTAATACAAGGTCAAACTGCAATTAATTTTGAGAGAGAGCAACAAACGGCTCTTTGCCGTTTGTTTGAAGTGAACGCCCACCTATTTATTAGGCTTAGTTTACGCATTAATTATCAACCCCGCTTCAACAGAAGCATAAAAACATTTACAAAGAGCAATTTTAAGTGTTAAATAAATAAATAAATTAATTAAAAGGCAAGAATTTTTTGTTTCCTTACCAGCTCTTCACTTTCCTTTCCGGCGCCAGATTTTCTAGATGACCAAGCAGCAGTAAAACTTTCCCAGCAAAATAGATTAGAAATCAGAATCGTATCTTGGATCGACCAAAATGCTTCGAGTTTCGCGTGATTACAATTACAGACGTTCAAATATCGAGTAATACTAGGAAGTCGTGCTCTGTCTTTGAGTTTTGACAAAGAAGTCGTACAATCTCAACTCCCTCTGTGTCACAACGATAGCAACAAAAGAAGTCAACTGTTTCTGTCTTTCTCACCCCGGAGGCGGCGACTTTTCAGTGTTGTTTAGTTCTGTAATGAAAAAGAGAAAAATGAAAATGGAAGAATGTATCAGACCAGAAGGTATTGTATTGTATCAATACTCTGTGTCAGGTCGTTGAGATCTTGAGGTGGCTCTCTGCCACTGTGTTCCAGGCACTTGTTTATTGTTGTACTTGCAACTGTGTTTCATCCTCCCCACCGATTTTAGTCAAACCAGCACCATGAAGTTTGCCATTAATTATAATTTTTGATATTATATAGCAAAAATACAACATCGTTTGTTAACGAACCTGAATTATTTATTTAAAATTTTGTATTATTAATATTTAATTTTCTGATTGTCATAATTTGCTAATATCTGTAGTGTCAGAAGAATATTAATACTAACACAGAAGGGAACTGTGTTTTTAATTTCTTCCGGGACCTCGAAACGAAATGACATAAAGTCGGCCGCTAACTGGACAACACGTGTTGTGACGTAATGTGCGCCCCACTGATGGATCAGGGATGATGTAAGATTAAGGGAAAACGTGTGCGTGACGAGTGAATGATCTGATACAGTTCGGACTAAAGTACCATCTTCAACCGTTAAGCATCATATGGCTGCCGGCCCCACAAATTTAAGAGGAGAATGCATGATCTGATTGATTGCATAAAGTCATGTACAAATTTTTTTTTGGATATTGGTCACTTCTAAAATTATTTAATTATTATATATTTCACGTAATTTTTATTTTATTTATATAAATTTTATTTATTTTTATAAAATTATTAACTATATAATAATACATGTAATAATTAAAATTTATTCGTTCATCATTATATTATTATACAATAATATTAAAATTTTGTTCGAGAGTATTAAAAATTATAAAATATATTAATTTTTTTAACAATTTTTCTTAAATATATTTTAAATACTTTTTTTTTCTTTTAAGTAATTATATAATAGTTTAAAAGTCACTTGAAATATTTATTAAATTTGATAAATACTTATATGTAACTAATAACGAAACACATAAATAAATATTTATATTTTTAATTTAATACTGTTAATTAGAACTGTCAAAAAAAAATTAAGATAAACGAATTGAAATAAAAAAGATTTTTTTTTAAAAAAAACTCTAGAATATTTGTACGGAGAATTGAATTAGCCTAAAGAAATGGGAAGGTATATAAAAATGAAGTTGGTGAAGCGCAGTGCTAATAATTATAAATTTAGTAACCTAGTTTACTGAGGTAGAAAAGAATTGATGGGCTTTAACTTAACAAGCAATAATGGCATGGTACGGTTCTAGGTTCCATGAAAATGTATTAATTTGATTTACTTTAAAGAGAAAGAATAATTGTAGGAACATTAATTATTGAATGAGGGATCTGAAAAGAATGGATTATTCATGCAATTAAAGCAGGCAGGTAGGAAGCCAGACTTCAATCTTTCATAATTTAGACAATAAAACTCTTAATAACAACAACAACAACAACAATAATAAATTTACTCTTAGATAATTTGTAAAAATAAAATAAAAATAGGGCATATAGTAACATGATGTATATGTCTTATTGAAGATTGGAATCATATCTATGATCTTTAAATCATTTGTAAGCAATGAGATGGAACATTGAATAACAACCCCCCGTTTTCTATCTTTAATAATTTATCCCCTTGTTGTTGCTGCTGCTGCTGTTGTTGTTGTTGTTATGATTCACTGACAGCTATCTATATGTGAAAACAATTGGAAGAGGTTGACTTAACTGCTTGCTACAAACAAAACAAAACAAAACAAAACGAGATAAAATTATTAATTATTTGATTAAGACAAAAAAGTAGAGTTCTTAATTAATTGCGTGGGGATGCTAAGTGAATTCCCATGGTTGGACGGCTCGGTGCACTGAGATATTGTTAAAATATAACAAGGTCAATTTCCCATGTTCCAATTCTTGTGCACATATCACATGCAATATTCATAGTTGAAGTTATGCTATGATGTCTATGTCAGAAGCATCTCCCAAAACTTTATTAATTAATTAATGGGTAAATTATAATCAACGTAACTAATGATGTTTCTTATCCCAATAACACAAGAAATCTTTATTCTCTAGATAGTCAAAACGATTTAAGAGCTTTTTCTATATTGGCTGGGGGACCTTGTCGCACATTCTCATTGTTTATATAGTAAACCCTTACATATATTATTTACTAATTATGTTCTCCTTGTTTGGTAATGAATTTGTTTTGGATTGTTCTAGGCCAAATAGATGTATAACATCAACTGACCAAAGACAACATATGCAGGAAACAAATGCATAGTTCCAAAATCTAATTAGTCATGCGTGGACATAAAAGTCTTCATTGTACAATATTGTATACGTATATAATTATATATTTAGCTATCCAATAGGTTCTTACGCATGCGCACGTGCGTAATATATATATATATATATATATATATGTGTGTATGCTAATCATCACAAGATATACATAATAAAATTGGTAAATAGTTGTACACACAAGGATCCATATAAACGTGTATATATATGTTAGTTATCACATAATACATGTAGCAAAGTTGATTAAGTAATTAAACAAATGACATATGGCATCCGGTTGAGTTGGTTTTCACTTCATGTGCTAAGTTGATTTTCATTTTATGTGAGGATTATTCAATCATGCAAAGAGGATAATTGTAGGAACAACAAATAAGTAGTTATCATTTCTTTGACTTTATTTTTTAACTTATTAGATGAAACTCTTTATTTTGTTTTTGTTTGTAAAGAATCAAGATTATTATTTCTTGATATTGTAACCTTTAGCATTATTTTAGAGAAGAAGTTTGATTGTGATTTCATTATTTGACATAATGGAAGCTAATTTTAGACTAAGATTACAAATTTTTTCATTATTTATTTTTTCATGTAAAAGTTATTGCCTTTTCTTACAGTTAATTGATTTTGTAGTATTTTAGTTTTCTGCTAATTATTTGATACAAAATCCTGTTTAAATCATACAAAGAAGGGAAAAAGATTTGCAAATGTGGTTTTAGTGGTTCCTTGTCAACAAGTGGCATTAAAGCATATTAGCGGTCAGATGATTCATCCGACCTCCGATATCTCCTCGCCGAAAGAAAACCTGAGTCTTCTCGCCGGTGGACAATATTCCGCTTTTGTTCTCCCCCAGATTTCTCAGATTATCGAAGCTACATAATTTCGAGATATAATCCACCAAACCATTACTCTCCTCTTCCTGTGAAAAAGGGCAGCCCAGGAACTCCGCTAGCCTCCTCGAATGAAGAGTGGGCTGTTCTTTCAATTCCTCGTATTTCAGGAAGATCACTTTGTCTGAACTTTCGAAACTTGCCTTCCAGTACCCTAAAGCATGATCCCAAAAGGGTCCATGGCCACACACTCCTTTGCAAAACTTATGAAAATTCTCTTCAAGAGAATTTGTACCTTTTTCCACAGGTCTCAACCTGTTCGTAAAGTGCCAAAGTGACAGAAAAGTGTCTTTAGGATTCCTACACAAATACACAATTTTACAGGCGGAATCCTTCACAGATGTTGGCAACGAGACAAAAGGTAAGTGAGTTGAGAATAGCCTTGGAGAGGTGAAGGTGGTGAGATCAGGAACTTGATTTTCAACATACAGTTTCAACATACAGTTTTTTGAGCTCTAAAAAAAAGAATGGAATAGAATGAGAAGGAGAATGACAATATGTTTAGTTAATGTATGAAATTATTTTTTTTTAAATGAATTTAATTATATTTTTTTGGTTTTCTTTCCCCTCAAAACTTCCCTCGTCGCTCACCCTTAATTCATTTTTATTTTTGTAAACTAATGATAATATTACCAACATTAGATTTGAATCCAAAGGATCAGACCATGATAATCATAACATATACCGACGTGACACCCATGTGGGGGGCCGGGGGAGGAGTGGCGGTGGTGGGGGAAGACCATGATGACTGCAGTTTTGGAATTCTTATGCGTAGTTAGCCATACACTAGTTTATACTCAATTTTTCATTAAAAATTGAGATAAATTTGAAATGCTGATATGCAACCCACTAGATGAGGAGGGCGATCGGGGTTTCTTAAATGTCAATAAAAGAAATTTATATTTCAAACTCAACTACACCATTAACAATGTGCATAAGGCAAGATATTCATACAAGTTTGATTATTATTAAAAATTTATTTTAGTGAGTATGGCAATGGATGTCAAATTTACAGCAGGTTTGATACGAATTTAGTAATAATTTTTTTTAGTAAATGTGAATACTAATTTGGAGGTATACGTTCCAAACTCACACGCTACCATCTCTAATTTCACTATACTCAAGTAAAGAAGGCACCTTAAAACTCTGAGACTCAATTTACAATAAAAAATTTTTTTATTACATTTTCAAACTTTACATGTAATTTCTTTCTCGACTTATTCAATATCACGTTATCAATACGAAAAATCCAATTTATAAATTTGTTGTAATTTATAAGTTCAATAATAATTCTAAAACTTAAAGTATGTTTGTAAATACTTAATGCATACTTTTTTTTACTTTTTCATATTTTGTTATTATCAAAATATGAGTTTGTGTGACCCTAAAGTTAACAAAAATTTTTTGAACAAAGAATTGGTTCAAAATTCGACTTGGATGAACAAAAACTGGGCTGTTTCGATCGATTGTCTGGGCCGGGATAGTCAAGATCAAGTGTGGGTCTGAAGAAAAGCACAAAAGCTACTTCTTATGTAATCTTTGTTTAGTTCTTTCGAGAGTAACATTAATTATTTCATTCCACCATCAATTTTATAAATTGCATGTTTTTTGTTTCGGCCACATCACAAATATTCTTTGCATGATTCAAATAGAGCTAAATTTGATTATTTTAACTTCACGCTAATTATTATATATAATAAAATTAAACGTATAAAACTTTAAAATCATTATTAACTCCTTACTATTTTGTTGTTAATTATCATAGTGTATATTATAATTATGTTATCAATTCAAATTTGATTAAAATATATATTATATTTTTTAATATAAAATTAAAAATTTAAAATAAATAATACAAAATATTTTAAAATATAAAATATATAAATTAATACGATTAACATAAAATTTTAAAATATATTAAAACTAAATGTATGTTAAATATTATATATTATAATTAATATATACAAACTCATATGCACAGGGTAAGATAATATTTAATTTTTTAAAAATTTTGTGATTCGAAATTTTTTTTAAAAAAAATTAAAATAAAGAATAAAAATTTAATACACTAAAATTTTAATTTTATTACATATTTTAAAATTTTAAATTAAAAGTAATAATTTTTTTTTAAATGCGCAGGAGTGCATGGATGTGTAATGGACCTACTATAAATAAATAAAACTCAAGTGTTTGAAAGTAAAGGTGAACGCATGGTATAGACTACGAAAAATAGAGCGGAGCGGGCACAGCCTGAGCCTAGCCTAGCCTGAGCCTGAGCATAGACTGGCGGGGAGAATACCAAAGATTTGGTAACTTTCTCGGAAATTAACGTTGATGGACAACCCCAGTCCATAAAACAAAATCACTCACCGTCAGCCGTCAAATTAGAACGTCCTTCGAATCCGAAACTCGCGCCCATCTGTCACATCTCTCGTAGGTGTCGAAAGACCAATTTGCTGCTTATATTCACATAATCAAATCATAACAATGGTAACAACAATAACAAGACGAAGAATTAGCGCTTCAGCCAGCGTTTGGGCAAGGGAAGACAGTATTGCATGATATTGTATCGGTCAATCAAAGTTCGATGGAAAAAGAAGTTAGTGTTTGAATCGAGGATCTTCAGAGAATAAAAAATGGGCGTGGTGTGGACCACTACTGGTGGCCGTGGGGACCGATGCCGGGGGCTGATTGTCGTTGCATTTATTACGCCAAGAGCATTGAGCACGTCCTTCTCACAGGCTTTTGTTCCGGGACCATCCATGCCAATGCCGCCAGGATGATTCGTCCAAACCAGACGCCGCTTCTGGCTCTTCCCGCTTAACTGTTCACCCAAGACAAATGGGTCTGCGAGCCGAACTACCCACACTCAAATTGGCGGGAAGGATTTGGTCAACCCAATGCTTATTGATCATTACTCTTTGTTATTTTGTTAGTCTGCAATGCAATTACAAAAACGTACCTTTACAAAAACGACAATAATTTTTGGTAAATTCACATATTTATATTATAAATTACTCACCCAAATATATATATATTTATTACATTTTTTTTTCCAAATTAAGACAAACAAATATGAGTAAAAAAGACAATTATTTAAAGACAAAAAGCGGCACAATAAAATCCAAATTGACAAGTAGATAATAGACCTTGCTATCACCACCACCACCGGTACTAGCACTTTCCAACTTTTCGGGTCCACTCTCCCAGCATGGATCTAGATCCTAACCAACGGGTGGTTCCAATCCAAACTCTGCCCCAAACCATCCAAAATTATTTAATTATATTATTTATTTATTATCTGATTTAAAGAAAAAAAGGCGCCAACGTCAAAATCCCACCCACATTCCTGCTTTTTCTGACGTGGATGATGAACTGGCAACGAATCAAAACGACCCCTCGTGTCGTTGAGGAGACCTCCGTTTAAATATCAATATTAAATGTTTAATTTATTTGTTATTTATTATTTATTTTTTTTGGTCAGTCTTTTAGTCTGAGAAGAACGAAGAAAAAGAAAAGGAGATTAGGAAACACGTGAATTACGTGCGTGACTGCCATGCTGGCTGGCTGCACATGTAAGTCTGCTAACCGGTCTTCTGCTGCATGTCACGTGCACCTTTGCTTGTCCCCAAAATAATTAATCAATAAAACAAATAAATAAATACCACCTCTCTCCGTGTTATATCATCAGTCTTTTCCGGTTTGACCGTTGACTGAAAGAGATAAGTTGTATTAGTTAATTGTAGTTGGGTGTTGAATTTATTTGTAGTGTTACAGCTAGCCATGAATCGGAAAACAGTTAAATGGCAGTTAATAGTGGTGTCGGTTCATGGAATCTAATTTTAGGTCACATGGCTCACTGTGCATTTGGTAAAAATCAGTTTGAACTTTAATAGAAAATAATAAAGTTGCAATTTAACAGCCTATAACATAAATCTTATTCGTTTATCTTAACAAATTTAACATTTCAAACTATACGTTTATGTCTGGTCTGCTTGGTTAGTGGAACAGCAAAAGACAAATCAGTTCAGAACTGGGGCATTAACTGATTCCATAACCATATAGCTATTTGTACTAGTGTTATGTGTTGAATTGACATTTTGTTGAACTATCATTAATCTTGAATCAAGTAAGGCTTACTATCACAATCTCCACTTGCATAATTTACAAAATGACATGGCAAACAGCCGATGAGGGAAAACGAAAATTTCCCAAGGAAAATCACAAACGTGTTGGGCGATGGAAAACAATTGTCATTTCCAAGAGGGGGGTTTTCCTTTTTAGCCTAACTAATGCACGCCACGCCACACATACATTTGCTCAAAAATGGCTGCCAATTAGGATGCTACTCGAATGGCATTGGTTACAAATCCAAGCACGAATTTTGTCAAAGCGGGCGAGACGATTTCCGAGAGTTTAGATGGCACATGTTAACACATGGTTACAATTTCTCCTTTGGTTTGGCATTTTTTATCCAGTGCCCATCCCATAGATGTAGCACCACCATCGTCATAGAATTCCATCTGTTACAATTACAACCACGCAAATTATGTGGTGGACACCGACTTTACACTCAAAATTAATATATCAGCATCAATGGAAATTTAGATGGGGAAGCACAATTGCACGAATAATGGGTTTATGTTGTTTGTTGTCAAGTGATTGTCTAGAATTTAAGATAGAGCTATACGGGCTTGTTCATAGACACAAACACAAACATGTATTACGTATTACCTAATCCTAACACAGATGCATGTTGTCAAACGGGAATAGGTACAATCACGAAGTAATGTGATTGAAACAGACAAAACATTTATGTAATTGTAATAAGCAGTCGGCGGAGGCGTGGAGGATAATCAAAGGGCAAATTGGTGATTTGGGATTAGCAATAACGTGAAAACAGAAGAGGGGACAATGCATCGTAAGACGGGCGTGAATGCAGGCGCAGTAAGACTGACCGACCCACTCCCTCGCAATTCTGCGACAATGTAAAGACTAACCAAACCATGTGCTGGCACTTTAATCCGCCCCCCCCATGCACTCCATTTTTTATTTTTGTATCATAACCTACTCATCTTGTTAAGTGCTCTAAAGTTCTCTAAAGTTTTCAGTATGTTTTAAGTTTATGTTTTTGTATCATAACCCTTATTTAGTTATTTTTATGAATCATTTTCAAGATTTGTTAGTATTTAGTTATTTTTTCATTTAAAAATGCATGTTATGAAAATAATAAAAACAATTTGATAGAATGTTAATAATGATTTAAATAATAAAAATGTGTTTTTTAAAATTTTAAGATTAAATAATATTATAAAAATATGTTTAATAAATGATAATTAATATTGTTTTGTGTTGACTAATAAAGAATATCTTAACTATGTTTTTTTTTAAATATATATTTTTATAAATAATAAAAATATTTAACTCTCTCTCTCTCTATATATATACACGTACAAATATATAAAAAGTCAAATTAATAATACAATAAAAAATATTAATGCATTAAATATTTAAAAGGTGCTTATTATTGCACTACTTTGGCTTACCAATGGCTTTTAATATTTGAAATTTTAAATGTTTAATATTATTTTAATAAAAAATTACAATTTATATTTATTTTTATTCTAAACCTTTATCATCATGCCTAATTAATACAGTATTAATGATTATATTCATAATATAGTTGTAACAATAAAGAAGTCAGGTTTTAAATATGTAGTAATATATTTATTATATTTAATGTTATTTATGTAAAATACAATGTTACAAAATTTTGTATAAAACAAAATTTATTTTATTAATTATCTATTTATGACAACGCAAATTTTAAATTATACTATTTTAGAAAAAAATTAATAATAACAAATTATATTAAAGCATGAATTAATATATTTGATAAAAAAATTTAAGATTATTTATTAAAAAAAAATTCATCTCTGTCTTTATTTTTTTGGATCAATACATAAATTTTAACTTTGTTCAAGTAATATTAAAAATTAAAACTTTAGCCGTCGTGTTATATATATACATATATTTAAATATAAATTTTAAAAAATATATTAATTTATATTTTAAAAAAAGACCTGTAATTTTAACTTCTTCACCATGCTCCAATATCAATTAAAACTCTACTTAAATATGCAGATAATTATTATATATATATATATAATTACCCCGTTTATATGTATTGTGAAGTAGATTTTATAAAATGCTTGGCTAATGACAGCTCTAATTGTAGATGGGCATTAGTGTGCCCCCAATTCTAATTAAAATTCCCAATCACATACACTCTACAGCTCGGCTGTTTCCACAAACCCTGGAACATTACAGTCTAACCCCAAAAACTGTTTTTTTTTAAATTTTATGCACGTGACTATTTGTCTATTTCTCTCACCCAATTCAATTAAGCCCATCAACGCCACAGGAGTGCTATAGCCTACATCCTCTATCCTCACTAAAATACGCTGCGGTGGTTTCAGAACCATAAGATATTGTGTAGGGAATTTCTACTTTAAGTAGGGAAATAGAACGATTAAGAGAGAAATTTATTAAACAAGGAGATGAGAAAGTTAAGAAATGAAATAAAAAAATAAAATTGGAAAAAGAAAAACAAGTATTCTGTGTAATCAAGTTGCGGGTTTTCGAGTATCGTGTCTGGTGTCAGATTAGTAAACAAATAGGTTTTCGGGATGTTTTATTTTGTTAATGGTAATAAATATACATAAAATATACAGTTTCCTTCTTAACGAGAGCGGGATCAGGGAAGGGTAATACGACCTCTTGAGTCGACCATGTGGTATATGTGTGTGTATATATAGTGTTACTCTGTTGTTATACAGTTAGAACAAGCAAGGCTTTGTGTTGTTTGAGAGAAACAAGAAAACTTTTGTGTAGAATATCACATAAATCCTCAAGAATTGTAATGGGTAGGTGCCAAGTTTCTTATTTTTGTTTCTCGCACTCTGTTCTATTTACTTGATTTTCAGTGAGTTCTTGGTCTCGGTAAATCTTTGTTTTCTGTTTTATTCTTTTCGGTTGATTGGGTGGTGGGCAGTTGTAAATTGAAAGTTTTTGGTGTTCATTGTAGCTTGCTTTCTTTGTGTTATTTGGTGTTTATGTTATTCTTGGTCTTTGAGATCTTTAATTGACAGTTTGGCTCTTTGCTGTGGTATTTGTGCTTGGCTTTCTTCTCTTCTTCGATTGGTTTCGCTGGCATCTAAGTCAGAAGATGTTTGAAAGAAGTCCTTTAATATGGCTTTCCTTTATTTCCCTTTCTTTACCTTGTTTTCTCCTTTTTTACTTCCAGCATCTCTTCTCTGATTGGTTCTGGTGATTCAGTATAAACGTTCTTTGTTCTTTGATTGGTTTTTTTTCCCTGTTCCTTTATCTGAACACTTCTGTTGTCCTTTTTTTTTCAGAGCTCAACACGAGCTTTTCCCATGGCAGTGATTATGAATATGAGAAGCTCATTCGGAGAATGAATCCACCCAGGTATTCATCCTCATCTTCTTCCTTGTATTTAACAGAACCCACCCTTTTAAATTTAACTGAACTAGAGTTCGATTTTCACCACTTTGTTCAATGGCCTTTCTTTCAGGGTTGTGATTGATAATGAAGCCTGCAAGAATGCAACTGTCATACGGGTATGACTCTTATTTGTTTATTTTCTTCTTTTGTACTCTTTGAGCATCAGATTGTGGCCAAGATTTCTTTTCTGTGTTTATGAGCCTTTTGGATACTTATTCTGCTTTGTGACGCTGCAGGTTGATAGTGCAAACAAACATGGAATACTTCTCGAAGTTGTACAAGTCCTTACTGATCTTAACCTTATCGTAACTAAAGCCTACATATCTTCTGATGGCTGCTGGTTCATGGATGGTAAAATTTTATCTTTTTGTCAAATTTGTAACATCTTATTTCTCACTGAGAAGATAAAGTTTCATGTGTTCTCTGTTCATATTTGAAAAGTGTTCAATGTTACTGATCAAGATGGGAACAAGATTACTGATGAAGGGATTCTAGAATATATTACAAAGGTGAGTTGTTAATTGATTTCATACTTTTACACGCTTTTCTGTTTATAGGCAATTGATTTCTTTGGTTTCATCTCTCAGTGTCTTGGGCCAGAAGCTTGCTTTGCATCTTCAATGAGGTCTGTCGGGGTTAAACCATCATTGGACTACACAGCAATAGAGTTAACAGGAAATGACAGACCAGGTCTATTTTCTGAATTGAGTGCTGTTCTCACGCACCTTAAATGCAATGTAGTGAATGCAGAGGTGTGGACTCACAACACACGGGCTGCAGCCGTGATGCAAGTGGCCGATGAGGAAACTGGTGGTGCTATCGCTGACCCAGATAGGCTCTCTGTTATTAAGGAACTTTTGTGCAATGTGCTCAAGGGAAGCAACAAATCTGGTTTGGCAAAGACTGCTTTTTCTCACGATGTCACCCACACTGAGAGGAGGCTTCACCAGATGATGTTTGCTGATAGGGATTATGAACGCACTGATGATGATTCTTTGGATGAAAAGCCAAGGCCAGATGTGAGTGTTGTTAACTGGTATGACAAGAAGTACTCGGTGGTTACAATTAAGTGCAAAGACAGGCCTAAACTTCTCTTCGATACAGTTTGTACGTTGACAGACATGCAGTATGTTGTTTTTCATGCGAATATTGATGCCGAGGGACCAGAAGCCTATCAGGTATTCTATTTTCTTTCTTTATCTGCGATTCTATGGAACAAAACTTTGTTGAGTTTCCCTCAATTTTGTTCATTTCTAATCATTTTTCTGATTTTTTTTCTTTTGTATGATTTTCAGGAATACTACATCAGGCACATAGATGGATCCCCAGTGAAATCAGATGCAGAGAGAGAAAGAGTAACACAGTGCTTAGAAGCAGCCATTGAAAGAAGAGTTTCCGAGGTCTGTTCAATAACATATACTTGAATTTGGGATTATCATTTTATTTTTATAATTTTATTTAGAGAAGTTTCATTGGTTTGCTCAAATGATGCATTTTAACAAATTGATTGGTACATGATCTCGGCCACTCTCCCAGTCCAGTCTTGTAATCTTCTTTTAGCTACACATCACTTAATATATTGTGTTATACGAAGTCAATGTTTGCGCTCTATGTGCTTGTGCTATTCTAAAAATAATTTAATGTACGAGCGGTTTATTTTTACCGTTTCCTAGCTCCGTCTCGTAGAAATGGAATGATTTGACGAGAAGTGTGTAATAAGTATGTATTTTTAATCTCGGGTGTATGATTTTCAGCGGCCATTATCAAACCATCGCTTGCAGAACCACTCCAACCAAATAATCTTGCTTCTTCATTGTCCTTTCTTTTTGTCAGATTATGTAGACTTATATCCATCTGTCTTAGCACGATGTGTGCTTTGATGGTGCATAAATGAGACTTTTTTTCTTAAGCAGACACATTTAAGTAATCCTTTTCAAATAAAACTCAAAGGAAACAACTGAATGAAAAATAAATCTTTGTGAACCTCTTTTGTTGTTTTATTGATTCATTTGTTCCTTATTCAGGGTTTGGAGCTAGAATTGTGCACTGCAGACAGGGTCGGGCTGTTATCTGACGTTACACGCATTTTCCGGGAGAATAGCCTCACTGTCATTAGAGCAGAGGTTACAACTAAAGCAGGCAAAGCTCTCGATAAATTCTATGTTCGTGATGCTTCAGGTTGTCCTGTCGATGGTAAAACCATTGATTGGATTCGACAGTCGATTGGCCAGACTATACTTACGGTGAAGGGCAATCCTTATGATTTAAAACCAACTTCGCAGGAATCTCCTACTAGATTCCTCTTTGGTGGTCTCTTCAAGTCTCGGTCTTTTGTTAACTTTGGCTTGGTTAGATCTTATTCTTAAGGAATTGACCTTAGATCACCTCCATGTACATTTAAACACCAACTAGAATCTACTACAGTAGCGTTCTAATCTTAAATCAGAAGGGTAACTTAAATTTAGGAAACACAGTCATTTGGCGAAGGTGGTATAGGGAAGTCATAGAGTTAACTCCAAGAGCCTGTTAATTGCCTCCTTTTAACGCGTTATTCCTTTACTTTGGATCCAATCTGGCGTTGGAACCATGAAAGCAGAGAAGGAAATTTATGTGTAATGACCATGCAACAGTCAGCTTTAACTTTTGTACGTAATTTACTTGCTGCCTGTTATTCAATCTTCTGGCATGCACTATATATGTCTTTGTTCTTTGTTCTAAGGATTTATTTTATGTTGGTGGCAGGACTTATGTTTGAAATTTATTATGGACTGATGTTCACAAATATGAAGTAAATACTCCCAACAAACTAAAGAACAGAGTTAAATTTCTAGTTAGAACACAACTGGAATAATTATTTGTTGTGGAAAAATTATGTCATTGAAATATTATTCTAAGTACTTTTTATTGTTGGTAAGGCTGCCAACCTTGACCATTAAATTCCTCCATTTAAGCAACAGGACCCGCTTTATTGGTGGCGGATTATGCGTTTGGTAATTATGACTTGTGATTTGAATGAGAATTTTTAACATCACTTCAGACGGAGACGCGCATTTAATTTAAAGATGGGTTGGGTTTGTGAAAATCCCATTTAGTACTCTGTGGAACGTGGTACCATTTTCGAGTTAGACTACTCATTTACTATTTGAAAGAAACTTTAGGGAATTCTCAGTTTGGGTTTCTGTTTCTGCTCCCATTAGCTTTGTGAACACAATTTGGGAATAGACTATTCTGGAATTGGAAATGGAATTTTTCTGTTCTCCAACCATCAAAACGAACGGACCATTTTGATATGTAGATCTGATTTGATCCATCAACTTCCTTCACCTTTCAATTGGTCCAACCAAATCCCTTCCACTCCAATTGAAAATGATTCGATCCTTCTTTTTGACCGAATTTTGAGAGGATGACGTCTGTTGTATAATGGCCTAAAGCTAGCATTACAACTCAAATGGAATTGGAAAGAGATGAACGCAGGACAAAATGCGTCTCCCTTTGAGAGTAGTCTATGCTTATGCTCGTCATTCTATATCATATTCAACACCTTCATGATTGGCACCATCATTATTCATTGTTGTGCAGAATCTGTTTAAGGTACTGCCACGTAGCTTTTCCTTGGGTTAGCTCAACAATTTGCATAATCAATGACGGATGTGGTTGTCTTTTCATCAGTCTCTGTAATAATAGGCAAAAATGTACGCATTTCAGATTTGAAGTGGAGCCTGTATTCTCTTCGCATAAGCTAATTGTCGTTAAGATGAGCCTGTGCTTCAAGAGTAAAACCTATTAATTAATTTCAATTCATGCATGCCACAAGGAACACAAGAACACTAAATTAGACAGACGGGTACAGACCTGATGCATCATCAGTGTTTTTGATATTGCTTGCCAACAGTCAACGTTCTGGCTCTTTCACATGTCGAATATTGGATGGGGATTTATATGATGCTCTAAAAAACAAAAAAAATGGAATTGTTTAGTGATACCAAAGCACAAGTTTACTGGAACAGCCAAGTTGGCTTTATTATCATATCACAATCATGACTGATGACCATGCATTTGGAATTAAATATAACCTTCTTTGATTGTAAAAGCTTATCATATTCATTAAATTAGCTGTGTAAGTCTCCATGATTTCCACTGTAAGTTTGAAATAAAGAATACTTGGTCTTAAGGAACTTACTTTGTGTAACTTTTATTAACTACTAAAGGGTAGTCACTGAAAACTTTAAACGGGTGCACTGATTCCTCCCCCACATGGAGGACGATCAGAAATGCAGGTTTCTTAAGGCAGCAGCAGCTGGGCAACCTCATCTCTTCACGTGAACGGCTTACTACGAGCTGTGCATATCGTATTGTTTTTTATATTGCAGTTATCCTGTAATTTTGAGTTCATACTTAGCATCTGACGTGGCCTCTACCACTGGCCAATCGTGGGTCGACGTACAGATGAGGTGCTACCGAGTACCCATTTGTTAACTGCAGGATTTCTACCACATAAGTTAGCAACATGTGTCAAAAGTTTCGAATAGTTTTGAGATAACAATGAACTTTAGTAACCCTCTTATTAAATGCTTAATTTATCCCAATCTGAAAAGGTGATGTCTACACGAAGTACACAAGGAGATGAAGAACATAATAGAGGACAAGAAGATGGAGGAATCTGATTCAGATTTCCCTGGCTTCCAAATTTGTGTTCACGAAGAAGAGTATGTGTTTAAAAGGCCATTTAGCAGGTTGCAAAGGCGAGCTCCATGTCCTCGTAAGGTAATTAAGCCTAATGCTTCTTCTCTTGAGCGCAACGGTGCACCATCATTAGCAGCAGCAACAGCACAATCTTCTTCTTCATTCAGCTAACTTTATCAAAGTAAAGATCCCATTCCTCTACGTTCTTCTCTTGTGTAGCCTTCTTTGCTTGAATCTTCATAGATTCCGGAGGGAAATACTGAAAAGTCCCGTTAAATTGTCTTCCTAGCTTTCTCTGTCAGTGCCATAGCATGGATGTGTTAAATGCGAATTGGCTATGAATATTCCAGAATATTTGCTTTCTTTAGGTATCCATGAAAGCTTTACATATTAGGCAGCTGATGTTCTTCATATCTTCCCCCCGAGAATACTCTCTCTTTCTCTACAAGGTAATTAAGTTGCTCTTGCCACCATTGCTTGAAATCTGCAATCATCTCTTCAACGAGTTACTTTTTAAGGTAATTTTAAGCAACATTTGCAAAAGCAGCATCATAGTAAGAGATTTTGAATCAACAGCTGTATCATGCATGCTTGTGGATGTGATATAATTAACCCTAGCCCATACGCGTCTAAATAATATTGTAATCAGCCAGGGTTGCTTCAGCAGCTAGCTCATACACTACATGTATACATCTTTGCACCTCATTCAATATATATCTTATGATATGTCATTTATAATTACTACAATAATTTATCTACTTAGCTTGTTATATTTTTTAAATAAAATTTAGCAGTAGGCTCATAATCATTTTCCTTGGCAGCTTAATTACATTAGAAATGAAAGGAATAGTTGTTGGATTTTAAACGGGGCTTGTAACTTTGTCAAAGGATGTTAGTTGGTCCGGTCCATAGTTTTATATTGGATAATAACAGTTAGGTACCTTTAAATATTTTATAATAATAATTTGATTCAAACTTCTATAACCATAATAATTTTACACTACTATCTTAGTTACTATATTAGATTTAATAGGTTTCACCATTATTGACTTACAACAAGACAAGTTCCCTCAAATAAAGCAAGAAAAAACCAATGCAGACAATATTTCCTCATTAAAAAATTAACCACTTCAAAATTAATGTAAAAATTACAAGGACAAAATTACCCAATGAAATAGTAAAAATTAAACTATTAACTATAAAAATAACGTTTAAATAAATTATAGGTGATTATATTTTTGTAGACATAACATCGGTACAAGAAAATATTACAAAAATATTATTTATAATTTTGTTATTGTAAAGTATTTGATATTATGTCATCTACAATTAGAAATGAAGCTCTCTCATGAATAGATGAATTATGTTGTGTTTTTTTTTATTAATGCTAATTTTACTATTATTTTATTTAAAATTTTGTCATTCTAAAGTATTTGCTGTTATATCATTTATAATTGTGTGTGTTTTTTAGTATTAATTTTATTATTATGTCAATTATAATTTTATCATTGTAAAGTATTTGATATTATGTTATTTATAATCGTGTGTGTGTACGCAAAGAGATCAATGATATATGTTAGACATGTTCAATACTCTTCTATTAAAAATTTTGCCAATGAGACTTGGTAAGATAAAATCTAGCCAAAATCAAAACTTAACCCAATTTAGCCTTACAATTTAGGACAAAGTAAATATATATATATATATATATATATTTATGATTACATAAAAAAACTTAACCATATCACTTCATACACTTAAAAAAAATTACTTACATATAATGTAACATAATAGTCTTTTAACTTAATTAGGAAAGTGAATATTACAAAGAAACTTTGCAATAAAATTATATTAAAATAAAAAATAATTAAAAAAAAATTAAAGTTCGTTGTATACTTTATTTATATATTTAGGATAATGCCATTTGAACACCAATATAAATGTTCTTCACTCGGATACTCTTAACAAGGTTTTAATCTAAAAAAATTTCAAAGTCTAAATTGATAATAAGTCTTAACTCCATTTGTAATAAACGAATGCTCTTGGTGCAAATGAGGAATCACATTTCGTGGTTGTCGCCATTTGCATGGACCTCCTGTAGAAGAGTATAAGGAATGATACTATTTGAAGAATATAAGTCTTGGATGGTTAAAAATTGATTGAAGTATGTTTTTGTAAATAAGTTGAATTATATTGTTATTCTAATTCAATCTATAACTGTTAATCGTAACGACGAGATTGTATGGGCATCAAAGTAATTATCTAAATCAATTTTTAGTTGTGGGTGATTTTTCATTTCTTATTACTCAAAAATAAATTATGTATAAAATTTAAGAAATATTAAATTGAGTTCAATTAAAATATTAAATTTATTATTTTTTACTCTTTAAAATCATTAAACTAACAAAAATAACTATAAAATTTATGAAATATATTTATTTGTAACAAAAAATTTGAGTTGGGAAGAAGTTAAGATTTCGGTTCTCTGGATTTCATGTTTGTACATTTTAACTTTTAATTTTCTTGGCAAAAGGCAAGAGATGGTAACAGACGAGGGCAATTTTGTTTGAAAATTATAAATGTGGCTAAATCAATAAGAAAAATATAAAAGTGGGCATTTAAGTAAATAGCCTTAAAAATGAAACCATTGTAGAAAAGTTTCCCTTGCAATACCCTCACGTGCAATATAAATAACAGGAAGGGATCTCCGCTCTTTCATTCTGCAGAGACTTTGATTCGACCACGAAGCGTAAAAATAGGTAAGTTCGTTTA
This sequence comes from Xylocarpus granatum, assembly GCA_019650275.1. Lineage (NCBI taxonomy): Eukaryota > Viridiplantae > Streptophyta > Magnoliopsida > Sapindales > Meliaceae > Xylocarpus > Xylocarpus granatum. Next base: position 27,044 of record BNST01000260.1, read on the forward strand.
ATTTATTACAAAATCTATTTTTTTTTCATTTCTTTTAAATATTTGGTGATGGTTGTATTAATTTCCAGTTTTAGTTTCTCTTTCTTGGGAATTAGTGAAATATTTTTATTGTTTGTGTTCAATTTCGGTTTTCCTAATTCGAAATTAGGGTTTTGTCGTGTTGCGATTGGTAAGTTGTTGTTAGGTTTTGATTTTGCGTCAAAGTGGTTTATGGGTTATTCGATTCTGAAAGCTTGTGTCCTCAGGTAAGAAAAATGCATTACACGTGAAATTTTGATTCTTTTCTTGTACTTCTATTAATTTTTCTTGTTTAATCAAAATAGCCCCTTAATTTCGTCCGGCAATAACTTTCGATTGAGAGATTATGTATGTGGCCGATGTCTACAAAAAATATGGTAAAGAAAGTGTAGGGCTATAGAGTTTCGTATGTATGAAGCTTGGTGTAATTCTGTTATTGGATAAGTAAGATTAGTACATGGACCTATTGTGTAGTTATAGTCTGGACTCTTAACATTTATTGTCCCCAAACATATAATTTTTTCCATTATGATTATATTTTAAGAACCAGAATTGGGAAAATACACATTAGAGAACTCACACGCACAAGAGCATGTTGGCTGTTATGCTACAAAACAATATTTTGGACTAGACAACTCTGTATATAGCCGATACTTTACTTTTGCTGCATCCATTTTGCTGAAATTTTGGAATTAACGGGATTTGGTGTATAGTTTATTCATGTTAAATTCAATTCTTTTCATTGTTCACAACTTAAATGAGATAATATATGAATATTTTTTTTGTTAAGATTTATTATGAATTGTAATAATGTAATAATTCTGCTATGCAGTTTGAGAATCAATCTTAAATACTTGTAATTTTTACTTGGTATAAATATTTCTTATGCAGTATTGCAGAAGTAAATGAGAGGGGAAAGAGTATTTAGAAATCGTGTACAAACCAGAACTTGGCCAAAGCGAACACTAAATGGCTACAAGATGAAAAGGAATCATGATAATGCTGTTCTCATTGACGTTGACAGTGAGGGATTTGACAATGTTATTGTCATTGATGTTCCAGATTTGCGACATAAAATAGGGGGTTCTAGTGCTTCGAGGAAAGGCAAAAAATTCCAATTTCGTGGTGTGATTAGTATTGATGATGATGAAGATGTGGACCACCCTGAAATGGGCACAGATGATGGTGGTCTTGACTTAGAAAGTAGTACATCCTCTAGTGAAAGTTTTCCTGCTTCTGATTATGCAAAGAAATCTGTTGACTTAAATGATGATGAATGTTATGTTGTCCAGGAAAAGAATTTTGCATTCAGGGTATCAAAGTGCAAGCAAACATCTGGAAAAGATCCTTGTCAAAGTCGTTATGGTTTGTCTGAGAGTAGTTCATTGGATGCTGATGGTTCTGATTGCGAGGTCATGGAAGGTTCTTCTGGACAGCTTCATAAAGAGTGGGAAAAAGCTTCTCTAAAGAGAAAATTTAACGTCCATAAAGGTAAATCTGGTTTAGAGGATCAGGCTAGTCCCTCCTGTTTCAATAATGATGCTACTCCAAATGTTGACATGGGAGTAGGAGAAAGGACTGAACAACCTTTGGAAAGTGACTTTTGCTGTGATTCAAGCAATTATAAGAAGCAAAACTCTTCTCCCTCGGTTCCAACAGATGATGGAGACTTGGGCAATCCTTCTCTCAATCATGGAATGAAACATCCTTTTGTGGAATCAGATCAAAAAGTTGACCTGCAAGGTTATCGCGATGATAGGCAAAGTCCACAAGGGCAGTCTTTCTGGTCCAATCAATATGAGGGTGATAAACAATATTTTCATCAGAGGAGCACTGATCTTGAAGATGAAGAGGTTTCTTTATGCAAGAACCAACAATCAAGTGGGACACATGATAATAATGAGAGAGTTGTTCACAATGTTAAAGATGAAGCATTTTCTCAGGCAACACCTAATTGCTGCTCATCTTCTAGAAAATCTCATCATACAATACTTACAGAAAAAGAGAAACCAATCTTTGGAGAGCCACTGGCATCAAGTTGTCAACCATCTTACGCAACAGGAGATGAATGTGGAGTAGCACCTTCTGAGTATAATGTTGGGGGTGTTTTTGAAGAATATTTCTCATGCAAGACTCCATCGTCAGACATGCCAGGAATTTGTAACGAGAAAGTTACTGGACAAGATACAGAGAAACCAGATCCCAAGTCAGTTTCTTCATGTAAAACACAATGTGCTGAAACACAAAGTAAGCAGGGTAGTCCTTGTTTGGATGAAATAAAGGGTCAAGTGGGTGGTACAACATCAACTGGTCAACTAGACAATGGAATGGGTCCTATAAATGCTCAAGGTGCTAGCATCGCCCCTGCTTTTGGAGAAGATATAATTAATGAAAGAGAAAAGCTCAAGGAGACTGATGAATACAAGCGTGCAATGGAGGAAGAATGGGCATCCAGACAGCGGCAGTTACAAATTCAGGTTTGACTTATATATCAAGTTCTGGATTAGTGATGCAGTGTCTCTTTATTCTCTCCCTGGCAACAGTTTATTTCTTGCAGTGATGGATTTAGTTATTGGATTGCATAGATTAATTATTCTGATAGCTAGTTTCATCTGTATTGGCTGTAATATATTGTTTTGTTTGTTTCTGTACACTGGTTTTATAATTATGAACTTTTACAGGCAGAAGAGTCTCAGCGGTTGCGTAAGAGAAAAAGAGCAGAAAGTATGCGTTTATCAGACATGGAGAGAAGGCAAAAGCAACGACTTGAAGAAATTAGGGAGACACAAAAGAAGGTTAAGATTTATGTTTTTAACTCTCTTGTCAGTGTTGCTGTCTTATTTTGAATGCTTTACTTTTGAGTTTTTTTTTAATTATGTTAACAAATGATGCCAAATTCAGGATGAGGAAAATCTGAGCATGAAAGAGCAACTTCGTGTTGAAGTGAGAAAAGAGCTTTATAAATTGGAAATGACATGCATTGATATGGCCTCGTTACTACGTGCCTTGGGAATCCACGTGGGAGACAATTTTCATCCCTTATCACAGCAGGCAAGTTACATTCTTATCCTGTTTATTTATATATTTTTTGTCTAATGATTGCTTACTATCCGGGGTTATGTACTTTTTTGGTGTGGTGATTGATTACTATCTGCTGAAATTTAAGTGAAGTCTTACTGTTAACAAAAGGCTATTGGGTTTGACCATCAATTATAGGAGAGCTGTTACAGTGTGTTTCAGGCATTTTAACATATTCACTTGATGAATGACCCTTTCAAAGAAGCTTCACAGTATACATAAATAAGTTTTTCAAAATTAAAGCTTTTTAGGTTCAGCAAACAATATAAAGAATTGAATTGAGAAAGACTTATGTTTTACTGAATGAGTTTGACCATTTCGAAAGCTATTGTTGTTTGTTTTAAAATAACTCTTTAAGTGTGTGAATCTATTTGAGTACAGACTAGGGGCAATGAGATTGAATTCACAGGGATTGTTAAAAATTTTAGAAAACCTTATCTAAATGTCAATTTAATCTTAACATAATTCAGAAAAAATGAATTCTATTAATAAGAGAAATGAAAATAAATATTCTGCACAAATTAAGGCATGCAAATAAATGTAAATTTCAATCAATTGATGGTCGCTAAGGATTTTTAATCCATCATCTTTATTTGCATATTAATTCTCAAATTTGGAGTGACAGTCAGAAATCACTCTGGTTTCTTATCACGATTGGATCAATTAAGTCTAATTACACAGTATTTTGTAGATTCTTATCTGGTTAAATAATGTAAAGTGTAAGCATTTTATGTATCCAGATATTCGTAAAACATAAAATCATAGACATTTATTTTTAAGAATTACATTTCAATGATCAATCAACAATATATGATTACTAAAAAGACTATATAGTTAATCAATCTACCAAAAAAGAATTGAAGACTATTTAAATGTAATAAAATTAACACATTAACAAGTTTTCATCTTCAACCTTTGTAAAAGAGGTTAGGACATGGTGAAAACTGAAGGGGAAATACAGGAAAAAGCTGGGTTTGTCTAGTTGCAAACTTCTTTGTCTTTGCTTTCTGGCATCAGCTCCAGTCTGTCCTCGATACTCCATTTAATGCCATACATATAGGTAGGAAAATCAATTTAGGAATTATTATTTCAATTTATATCTTTGTAATCATTTAGGAAAACATATCACTTGAGATTGGCATTTCAATGATCACATTTTGATGTTGTAAGCATTTTACTGATGTTATAAGCTATTAACTTCTTTCCTTGTTTTATTGCTTCAATAGCTTTTTACCTTGAAGGAAAATGTTGTACCATTTTCTTATAAGTTTCAACAAATTTTGAAAAAAATTCCCTTTTATGGTACTTTTGCATTGATTGGGGTGGGTAATTTTTCAGATAATTATGTCTTATGGAATCCATGTGAATGCCAAGCCACTTCTTTTGTTCTCTCCAACTAGCAATCACCTGTTCTTGGATGATGTAAAGTTGGGTGCTATTCTGCTAGTATCAGTAAATTTGTTAATTACATTTACTAAGTAAAAGTGAGTAACAAAATTAATTTTTAGGGCAATAAATATACTGGAAACTGCTTCCAATCAGCCATACCAGTGCACGCCTAAGCTGATTGATTAGCTTATCTAGTGGACAATCCCTTTGAATTTTGCATGTCATCACGTGTATCATGGAAACAAAGTGATGTTGTCTAGAATGGGGTCAATGGACTGTGATAAATGTCTTTTATGGCTCCCTGGATCTTCTCAATTAGAACTGTGTGGGTTTGTTTTAATTCTTGTGCCGTGAAGTCATGAGAAAGTGGAAATAAATAAAACTTGTGTCAATTTTGAATGCAATTTTTTTGTCATCATTAATTTTTTAATGAAGAGTAGTGGTCATTTCAGGTACATGCTGCTTATAAACGAGCTTTGTTAAGATTTCATCCTGACCGAGCATCAAGGACTGATCTTCGACAGCAGGTTGAAGCTGAGGAAAAATTTAAGCTTATTTCTCGCATGAAGGAGAAATTTTTATTGACTACATATCATTGAATTCTAACAAAAAGCTTTATAGAATGAATATACATCTATTCTTTTTGTGGTAATGTTCACATGTTCACTGCCTCTGATTTTTGCATATGGTATCTGTTAGCATTATTTAGTTAACTCTCGATTGGTTGGGAAATCAGATTTTTCAAGCTGTGGTTATATTTTACTTAGGAAAAGAAAATAATTAAAGTACTTCTGTTTGTATTTGTTTTGTACTTTGTTAAGAAAGTTGGTTGTATAGTTAAGGTTTTTACTTCTAGCATGGGTTAACTGAAACTTCATGCTGGTAACTAGAACAATTTGTTGTGTGTTAATACTTCAATGAGTAATGGAATTCTACAGATATTTCCTATTTGTTCCGGTTCATTGGATCTAAGGGCCGCACCCGCATGTTCTGGCAGTTCAATAGAGAGAGCTTTTGCTTTTGCTTTTTGTATGGATATAATAATTATCATTTGCCTGTTGCACTGCTTAATCTCATAGGATAGCAGGGTATTTGTTGCCTGCGTAATGTTGTCCAATACAATCATCCAATGATAATTTCATTCTAAACTTTCCATATCATTACATTCTCAGAAACATTGAGAAACCTTTGTACTACCTTGGCGGGCTTGATTTGACTAAATTGTGTTATGAAAAACTCATTTTCACAACGCAAGAAGCACGACTTTAACATGTTTCGTGCATGGTGTGATGTACTGAATGGGCGAGTGAACATAATCTGGTGACAGAGTGAAGCTGTATGATTGCAGAATCATAGAGAGTGCAATCTTGGCTTCTGCAAGTGCGAAGTTGAAGCCCACGCAAGTTCTAGGTCCCAAGCCAAAAGGAAGAAATGCGTCATGTTGCTGTTGGTAGCTTTGGCTGCCCCTTCTGCGAATCTTTCTGGTTTGAATTGGTGAACACCTTCTCCCCACGTTTGAGGGTCATGGTGAACTGCTAAAACTGAAATGATTATATCCACATTTGCTGGAACTGTGTGCTTTCCCAATTTCACTTCTTTTACATGCCTCATAATTTGAACGGCAGGAGGATATAACCTCAACGTTCCATTCATAATCATACTCATCTACGATGCAAAATAGGACAGTTAAATTAGTTTACAATTTTTAATTTGAAAGTGATGTAGACTCAAAAATTGCTGACAATTTTTAATCGTGAGATCGTATCTGCTGTTGGACTCTGCTTGCCAAATAATTCCAGAACCTCTTTCCTTGCTTTGTCTTGCCAATCGGTGTGAATAGCAAGAAGAAGAACCGTCCAGGAGAGCAAGCTTGCAGTTGTTTCCTGTCCAGCAACGTAAAATGTCTTGCATTCATCTACTAAGTTTTCTGAAGATATTGTCCGAGACTCATCCACATCGTTATAGGCCTTCATTAATACTCCTAGAAGATCATTGTCATAGCTGCTGCTCACTTCTCCCTTCATGACATCACTTTATCTCTTCTTTAAGATCTTCATAACCGAGTCTCTTATGTCTTGTACAAATTTGTCCGATTCAACATCATCACGCGTTTTCAGAAGATTACTGCAACAATCATCAATCATGCATAGCAAGAATTAACGATCCATTAAAAAACAAGTGAACTGGATTCAGACAGATAAAGCAAGCTAGCGTACCCAATTCCAGAAATCCTAACTTTGTATTCATTTCCGGCAATGATGAAAGTAATTTGCGTTAACATATTGAATATACTCTCGCCTTCCAAGTAACTGCTTCCAAAAGCTGTCCTGGAAATTATTTCTGACGTCAAAACCTTGAATTCTTGATATACATCAATATCCTTGCCTTCATAGTCTTTCCATCTCTCCAGCATCATGTCCCGGCTTGCAATCATTGCTGGAATCATACCATATAAAATAAAGAAACATCTTCACTAACCTTCAGATAATCCAACAGCATCCACGAGAAAAGAAAAACCAACAAGAATTTACCTTCAAGTTCTCTGCATGGAAGGCACGGTTGGTCAGTTTCCTTTGCTTAAACCATTTTTCGCCTTGGGTTGTCGGGCTTCTTTGGATATTCTGTAGGCTCTCTTTTGGTTGTATGCGTTTTCTTTATCGTTCATCAGCATTTCCTTGATCAGCTCAGGTTCAGCTACTACTAATTGAGCTCGAGGACCATACCACATAAGAAAGCAATTTGTACCTTCATCGAATCATGTAGAAATTAATTGATCAAACTTGTGACTAGAAAGTAAAATCTGTTGAAATGTTATCAAACAGATTGGTATTACCATATGGCTTGATCCAAGAATATACGTGAGGAGAGATTCTAGGGAAAATTTGAGTTGCGATAATTATAGGGAAAATAACATAATTACAAAGAATATATTAATAATAGATGAATAAACATCTACAAAGTACTCATACAACAATACGTAAATAAAATTGTTTGAAAAAAAACATACATACATACATATATATATATATATATATATTACATCAAGGATGATAAATAAGATTTAGGATTATTACTTGTTATTTAAATATGTAAAAATTATTACTTGTTATCATACTAATTCAATAAAAATTTTATATTTTTAATTTTATATGTTTAAATTTTTTAAAAAGTTTTATTTTTTAAGTATTTATTTTTACAGAATTAGCCGGTTTAAAATTATAATTTATAAGACGAAGGTAGGGTTTTTAGATTTATGTATAAGAAATGCAAATGATTTCGATGTTGTTCCAATGAGGCATACTCCTAGCTATAAATTAATTTACTTATAAGTTATGTTGAAACGACATGGCAGGAAGATAGGAATTATAAACATTCACCAGCTTTCTGCATTGAAAATTAAGCCTACGTAATTTGGATGTCTTCTTGTGATGTGATATCTGACCCGATCCTGAAATTAAGGAGGCTTCTGTCAGCCATTTTCGTACTTTCTTGCATACATACATACATATATATATATATATATATATATATTAAATTAACCTGTTGAGAAAGAAAATTTGTGTTTCTCCACTAAGAAAACGACAACCATAATGATCAATAACGCTGTTCTGAAGTTCGTATGTGGTCACACTCTCACGGTAAAACGACGTATGCTTCTCTGGAGATTTAAGAACTCACTATTTGAAAAGTCAGTTTATTTTGCATATTTCCTAGTGAATACCCTTCGGGATACTCGATAGCCAGTTCATATTTCTAGCAATAAATCTTGCTTACAGTGACTGAAGCAATGACTTGAAGTCCTTGTTGCGGGCCAGTTGCGAGAGCCTGAATAGGTGAGTGGTCATAATTTGGTGACAGATTGAGCTTGTATCGCTGCAGAATCATGGACAATGCAATCTTTGTTTCTGTAATTGCAAAATTCAAGCCTACACAAGTTCTAGGTCCCAAACTAAATGGAAGACTAGTTGCTGGGTTGTTGTTCGTAGCTTTAGCTACTCCTCCTGCAAACCTCTCTGGCTTGAAAAAGTGACCATCTTCTCCCCAGATTTCAGGGTTATGGTGAAGTGCTGGTACTGGAACAAAAATTTCCATGTTGGCTGGAAGACTCAGCTTTCCCACTCTTACTTTCCTGTCGGTTTACCTAATGATTCTTACAACTGGCGAATATAGCCATAATGATTCATTGATAACCAGGCTCATCTGCAAAACAAACGAGTGAACATAAGTTACATAATTAAATATATTTGTAAGTTTGATTAGAGGCTAAGGTTGCTGACGATTTTCAATTTTGCTATGCTATCTTCTTTTTTATCTTGTTGGCCAAATAATTCAAACACTTCCTTCCTCACTTTCTCTTGCCAATCTAAGTGAATTGCCAGAAGTAAAACGGTCCAGGTAAGTAAACTTGTGGCTGTTTCATGTCCACCAAGGTAGAAAGTCTTGCATTCAACCATATCTTCTATAGATATTTTCTTAGCCTTACAAGGGACGTGATGAGCTTTCACAAGCAGTCCAAGAAAATCATTCCCATACTCATCTGGGTCTCCCGTTTGTCTCCTTCTCCTCTCTTTTCTTGATCATCTTTAGAATAGAGTCCCTAATCCCTTGTTCAAGATTGTCTGATTCAACACCGTCAGATGTCTTCATAAATTTTCTGCAATAATAGACAATGAGACTCTGACATTAGAGAAGCACAAGTATAAAAGTAGCCTAAAATTTTAAGATTCAAGAGAGGAAGCTTGCCCAATCAGAGGAATTTCGTTCTTATAATCATTTCTGGAGATTATGATCACCATCCTCGTCAACATATTGAAAGTAACAACTTCCAAAAGCTGTCCTGGAAATAATTTCTGAGTTCAAAACCTTAAATTCTTGGAATAGCTCAATCTCCTTGCCCTGATGGTGTTTCCATCTCCACACTACCAATCATCGCTGGGATCATATTCTACAAGGGAAAAACAATTCATATTAGGTTAAGATAATGAACTATTAAAACAAGAATTCAATTCATACCTACAAGCTCTCTGAATGGAAAGCGGGGTTGGCCACTTTCAGCAGCTTAAGCCGTTTTTCACCTCTGGATGTTACAAGTACATCGCCTAAGAGCTTTTTTAGATAACGCTTGGCCTCTGTTTTTGGGAACGTGTCCCATTCTTATTGTTTAGAATTTCTTTAATCAGTTCTCGTTCAGTGACCACCAATTGTGCCGAGGGCCACACCAGTTTATGAAAGACAACCCTACATCAATATGCAATGACATGATTGAGCATAAATTAGTGATTTGTACAAGAACTTCCCATGCAAGAAATCTGTCAATTAAAATGGTAGTGAGCAACATATATTTACCTCATCCACGAGTAAAAGTAAGGCTGAATTATGGGGAATATGTCATGGAATGATCCCATGGGATTAATCATGACTTCATTTCTATTGTTATTAAAATACTTTCATTAAATATAATAATTTTGTAAATTGAAAGATTTTTTACTTTGTTAAAACCTCTAAACTTGAAATTCTTGCTAAACATCATGTTGAGATAATTTAACTAGCCCTGCAAAATATAAAGTGCTTGAGAATAATATTCAGAAGGAAATGAGTGATAACAACTAGGTTTAGCACAATGGCTCAATCTGCTGCATTATCAACATCGATACCGACTATAAGTTGTCTATAAAAGCTTCGACATTTTCACACATTGTCATTCGTACAGCCATAAGCTTCTTAACAAAAGCAATATGTTAAAGAAAACAAAATGGGAAAAAGTGTTTGGCATTACAGTGAAAATTGTTGTTGTTAATTAAAAGATACAATTCCAAGTGACCCAAAAAATTCAAAAATGGCAAAACCAAGGGGCGCGCAATTTTGTGCCTGAGAATTTTTCTTGGTTAAATTAGCCAGTATCTTTTTCTTTAGTCACTGAACGTTCTCAGCTTAATATCACAAAAAGAGTTTGAGCTTCAAAAACTAAGGGGAGAAACTCTGCCTTCATATCACAAAGAAAGTTGAACCTTAAAAACTGCACGAACCATCTTTGTTGCGAATATGGCTTGTGCCATAATGGATGAATAGATATGACAAATTTGAGGAAATGTTTAAGCCTTCTCATACTTCATCGCAAAAACGTTAGCCTCACAACAAGTACATGCGTTTGGCTACTTTCAAAATGACAAACAATCAAGTGATAATGCTTATGGGGGGGTTATTTGGCAGTAATGACCAAGTAACGCATTGTCAAGCTGCTTGCCTATACAAGTTCTGGCAGTAAACATGTTAATTGTTGACACATATTGAGGATACTGAATTGTTACTAGATCATTGGTGCGCACAGGTTTACTAGCTGAAGGAGACTTTAGTCACTGAGCGTTATTACACCACACTTATAACTGATAGTTGACACCTAATATTTTTATTTTACAGTAACTGTAACCTCAAAATCACGACACTTGAATGTAAAACTATAAATTTTTATGTAAGAGTTTGCTGTTAGTGTTTTCGTACTAACTTAAAAGTGGTATTTAATGGTGAAAACAAAATAGAAGAGAATGTCCCGGATAAACATTGATACGATGAGATTGAGACTAGGTTTAGGAAAGAAACTATACATTAATAACCTCTATTATATAATAATTTTTTAACGTCCTACCTTATGGCTATTATGATGAGACTAAAATTGTTAATACACTCTATAAATTAATAAATTATTAATTAATTAATTAATATCTCTTTTAATTAATAAATTTTATAGGATGACAATACAGTTCATTTATTGAGGTTCTACTATAATTCTAAAGTGATCAAAACATAATGAGAACTGCTTTGATAATATGTTAGTTCAATGGCTTGACTCAAAAACTTACACAACCTTTCTAAAGGCCAACATTAATATTTAAAGTCAAGTGTAACATATTCAAATATTTTCTTCCCTTCCAAGTGACTGCTCCCAAAAGCAGTTCTTGATATCACTTCTGAAGTCAATAACCTAAATTCTTCAAACACCTCTATCTCTTTGCCTTCATGATGTTTCCACTTTTATTACATCATCTCAACTCTAGCAATCATAGCCAGGATCATAACCTGCAATAGCCAGTCCGCCGAACAATTAAAAAGAATTCCATAGTTACCAAAATTTATATGATCAGCTCACCATTTATTTTTATTGCCACTAAAATCTCAATGTATTCTTCACTACGAAGGTTTACCATAGCCATAATAAGAACAATAGTAATGGTAGTAGATTAGTAGTAGCAACAATGTTAGGAGCTTACCTTCAGGCTCTCCCCATGAAAAGCATAATTGGCCAATTTCCGCTGCTTCGTCCATTTATCACCGTCGGTTGTAACCAGGCCCTCTCCTAACAGCTTCTTCACAAAGACAGTGCTATCTGCTTTAGGGTAAGCTCTATCTCTATTGTTCAATATTTCTTTGACAAGCTCTGATCATAATGGACAAGCAGGGACAGTTACCATATTTATTGATTCATGAGTGAACATGAGGCTGAGCTCTGGAAAATATGTCATGGGACAAACCCATGGGTTTCGCCAGGGTTTCCTTTCTCGCTTCCATAATTTCTTTGGTGTTCCCGTATAGGAATCTGTAAGGAGGACCTTTGATTCCCTGTGAACCCATTTGATACTGAATGCCCATCGGTGTCCACCATAATTTGTGAAGTATCTTGGTGAGAGCCAAGACAAGCATAATCAAATCTCCCATGTTTTCCTGCATCTTTTTCCCCTTTTAACTGTGAATTCAAAACTCAAAACTAACATTTCACAACTCAGAAATACGTTAATTTATTAAAGGGATTGGGAATCTGCGTTGGACATTGAAGACAGAAAATAGATGCCAACTTTTGGCTCCATCTTCAGCGAGAGTGACAGCCCAATATATAAAATAACCCACCACAACCAGAAATGTTAAATCGAATAGTAAATAACACTGCTGGAGTCAATTAGATCACCCATTTCATCAGTCATATATTTAGTTATATGGGAAACATGACGACACATATTATCAACAATATAAGCAAAGCCGGCATGGATTGATTCATTACAATGACACGTTGAAACGAAACCTGTTCGTTGTCAGTGCGTTTTCGGCCTCATTCTGATGAGATAAGGTGTCATCACAACGAGGGAAGCCTGGGAATGTTGACATCTGTGATCAGTTGGCAAGATTTTTGAGATTAATCTTCCACTTGTGTCAAGTAAGCATTTACACAAAAATAATGAAAGAAATTGCCAAGGATTGATTAACATTCAACTTGCTTCACGCCATTGATGTAACAGTAGCATAAAAATTGTTTTACAGAATATTAATCATCTTGAGTGTGTTAAAATATTCATCTACTATATATAAAAATATAAATTTTTACTATCCTTTTAAAGCTTTTAAAAGAATTTTTAAAAATAATATCTTTTATTTTGATTTTATATATATTTTTTATTACTTTCAACAATGAAATTTTTTATGCTAATTTTTCACTCTCTAAATAACAAAACATATTTTTATTCTTTTATATCATACACTAGGTCCCTTCTTACACCTTCTTATACGTTGGAAAATGTATCCAAGCACAACGAGAAAACCACAATAGCTATTGACAACTTGTGGAGTCGGCAGCTTAATGGTTCTGAATCTGATAGGACTAGTTCTCTCTCGGACTCGATTAACTGACTTATGAATCCTGAAAGACGATTTTTCAAAATGACCCAAAGATCCCGGCAAGCCTAGGCTGGACTAACTGACATATGAATCCTGAAATAAGACTTTCAAAATGACCCAAAGATCACGTCAAGCCTAGAGAAGATTTAGTCAACACGGGGATCTGAGTCCGCCATATTTGCCATAATTGAGGGCATAGAATGGACAGAAGGCTATAATTAATATTTGGCTCCTACTCAAAACTCCTCCAAGCATATTTCTTTAGGCTTCAATGATGAAGACGAAAATTAGGAATGGAAAGCAATCCCTGTTTCTGTTTTTGTTCGTCAGCTATTCGTGCAATATCTATCAAAATCTAATACTCCTCGTCTCTGCGGACAAATATTCAGCTAGCATGATCTTCAACAGCAATTCTTCGGCAACTGCTCTGCCTTCATCTAAAGTCCACACTTGGAGTCCTGACGACTTTTCTGAATACAAACTCAAACGCTCACACGTGCTTAGAACCTCCACCGAAGGCACCGAGTCTCCAAAAATTTCTGCTGCCGTCTTTCAAGATGAATTCACTTACACATTTTCTGTCTCTCCTGGCCCCAAATTCATTCGACTTCATTTTTGTCCAATCTCGTATTGCGGCTTAGAATTATCTAAAGCGTTATTCTCTGTAAGCATCGGCCAGTACACTCTTTTAACTACTTCTGCATCATCTTATCCACCAAATGCTTCAGACACTGAAAACATTATCAAAGAATTCTGTGTGAAAGTAGATGGCCAGATACTAAATATTACTTTCACTCCACGAAATATTTCAGGTGCCTATAGTTTTGTGAACAAGATCGAGGTTGCTTCAGTGCCTTCAAATCTGTACATCCAGGAAAATATTTCACTTCCCCTCGTTGGACATCTTAACAAATTTTACATCCAAAAGTCCGTAGCCCTAGAGACATTCTACCGGGTGAACGTAGGTGGCGATTCCATCTCCGCAAAGCAGGATTCTGGCATGTATCGAGTCTGGTCAGGTGACAAAATTTTCATGCTTAGTGATCAAATTGATACAGAAACTCTTGAATCCAAAGCTAAAATTAAGTATGGGACAAAGATGCCTTCGTACGTTGCGCCAGAGAGTGTGTATGCCACATCAAGAACAATGATTCCGAGTGATCTTCGAGAAGTCTCTAATATGACCTGGGCTTTCCCCATAGAATCTGGGTTCTGTTACCTAATTAGGCTTCATTTCTGCGAGATGTTGATTACTCAGAAAAACCAAAGGGTTTTTCGCATCTATATTAACGATCTAACCGCAGAGGATCATGCAGATGTGATCCAGTGGAGCGGTGAGATCGATGCTCCTGTTTATCGTGATTATTCTGTAAATTTACCAGGACATGGCATAGATACCTTGCGGGTTACGTTACAAAGCAACACAAATTCACTTGTACAATCCGGTCAGGCAATCCTAAATGGCCTGGAAATCTTGAAATTATCAGATGCTAACAACAGTCTATCAGGGTCCAGTCCATTTGCGGCAAGAAGGATGTCACAATTGAGCTCGTATGAGAACCATACCGTTAAAATTCTTACAAGAATTGTCATATTTCTTCTTACAGGAGTTGTTATATTATGCTTGGTATGTTTCGTTTTTCAACTGATTCCATCAGGTTGGTTGGGTTACTCAGAGTGGCGAAGTAAAAAGCTATTGCTGGCGGAATCAGAGCGCTTCCGACACTTTTCTCTCCACGAGATAAAGTCAGCGACCAACAATTTCTCTGACAGTTTACTAATTGGAGCTGGTGGATTTGGGAAGGTCTACAAGGGCTCCATCGACCACGGCACTGTCGCTATAAAACGATCCAATCCATCCTCAAACCAAGGTCTAAACGAGTTCAGAACTGAAATCTCAATGCTCTCGAACCTACGACACGGCCATCTTGTCTCTTTGATTGGTTACTGCATGGAAAACAAAGAAATGATTCTTGTTTATGATTATATGGCTAGGGGTACTCTACGTGATCATCTCTACGGTAAACACAAGCCCTCAATTCCATGGATCCGACGCCTGAAAATTTGTATTGGTGCAGCAAGAGGGTTGCACTATCTTCACACGGGAGCAAAGCACACGATTATTCACCGCGATGTGAAGAGTACCAATATATTGCTAGACAAGAATTGGGCGGCTAAAGTTTCGGATTTTGGGCTGTCAAAAATCGGCCCAAACTTGCATACTCCATCAAAGAGTCATGTCAGCACCGTTGTGAAAGGTAGCTTTGGTTACTTGGATCCGGAATACTACCGGCGCAGAAAATTAACTGAGAAATCTGATGTGTACTCATTTGGGGTGGTGCTGTTCGAGGTATTGTGTGGTAGGCCCGCTGTTCTACCGGTGGCGGAAAATGAGGAAGAAGAGCATGAGAAGGTAAATTTGGCTGATTGGGCGCTACGCTGTCTTCAATCTGGCACATTAGGTACGATCGTCGACCCAAATCTACAGGGAAAGATTGATCCACAATGTTTCAAAACATTCACTGACATAGCGAAGAAGTGCTTAGCAGATAGAGGAATTGATCGACCACGTATGGGTGATGTGTTGTGGAATTTGGAGCAGGCATGGCAGCAGCAAGAGGCTGCTGATCATATTCAAGAAGATAGAGTTTCTGCTGGTGACGCCAAGAAGATTATAAATGGTCATGCATGCATTGAAAATGGCAACTCTGATAGGAGTCCGGGGATGGAATTTTCTGAGATCATGATCCCAACTGGACGGTGAGAGTTTCAGCATATAAGAATTTCTAGTTCTTGGTCGTCTGTAATACTTGTTTTGGTCTACTTTGTAAAATGATTCAAGGAAATGCATGCCATAAATACCATATTTACTCACTATTTACCTTCCCTTCAATAATATTTCTGGCTAGTATGAGCTGCAAATAATGAAAGAAAGATTCGCTTTCATTTTGCCCCCGCAGCATTGTAGGTGCGAAATTGGAATGAATCGTGCTTTCAGGAGCAAGCATTTACACCGAGGAATTCTTGATGACGCGAAGTCAGGATTTCTGTGGTGCCATAAATTGTATTGAGAACCAGCAATGAATAGCAGACAAAACCAGATCCAGAAACTGAGGCGTGTACAATTCCTAACGGATTTAACTGGGTAGAGTCGAGTGATTAGCTTTCGGTTTTTGGAAATTGACCAACGTCATATAATATTATAGTCCTTTCCATGCAATTGCAGGACAGCAATTTCAGCATAAATAGCTTGTGAATTGTTATAGCATGACAAATGAAAGTAGATGTATCAGACATTGCTTGAACATCACGAGGAAAAGACAGCTGCAGAGGCCTGTTAGGAATTCGTAAAGACAGGTAGCCTCAAGACTCGACTGGGGCAGCAGTGAAATAGGCAGCTCCGTGTGTAGAAAAGACACGGGGCGAGAGGCGATGCCAAACCAGGAAAGCATGGAATGATGATACATTAAATTGTATGACAATTTCGCCTTGTAAATTAAAGAAAAATGCTATAAGAGAAAAACCCAAACAACACATACATCAGACCAGATGACGGTTTCATTTCCTTCTCTTCCTGCCTCTTCCCAACTGTCCAGATTTGAAAGCATGTTCTTGTTCTTGGAGGAAAGCCTTTGCCTTCCCATACTTCTCTGCCTTTTCTTCCTCCAACATTGCCTTCTCTCTTTCCTTTACCTGAGATAAAAAATAATTGTCTTTGCGCAATTCCCGAGCAGCACCTTTAGCTTCACGTTTTACAAGTTTTTTCAACTTTCTTCTTTCCGCGCGTTCACGATCTGGGTCATAATCTCTACCCTTAACAAAGCTGCAGAATAACATAATCATTAGGTAAATATATCCAACTCCATTTCTGATAAACCAGTTTTAAGACATTGAGACAGTGATCGCGGGAATTACTTCTCCTCAAATTTTGGATTAAGTAGTTTAATGGGCACTGGCTTTTTCTTCCTCATTTGGAGTGGTCGCCGCACTATGTGATATTCATCAGCTTTCTTCTTAATAACTTGAGCAACATCTTTCATTTTTTCTTGTAATAAAGCTGGCATGTTCTCCTGTTGGGCCACGTCCAATAACAATGTGGCCATTGGCAAGAAGATTTCAGGAAAAGAATTCAATCCTTCATAAATGTCAACAAATCCTCGAAGTGTTTCAATTGCAGTCATAAGCACGCTAGCCCTGCATATGGAAAGTTTATTATTGATCAGTAAGTACTAGAACATGGAAATTTCTTTCCATTTCTAGAGTATCAATGCCATATATAATCCAATCTACATATTGATCAGTGCTGAGCTCATAAGCATATACGTAGCATGAATCTAAGTAGCACACTTCAAAGAGGACCAATTAAGTAAAAAGTTTTATAAAATGTAGTGACTTTTATGAGTCATAAAAGTTCTACGATGGACATTTAATCAATATCTCATGGAAAGGAAATGAGAAAAGTGTGGACAAGGCTTCAATATGTGATCAACATATCCAGTAGAACATGCACAACAATTACTAACCTAAAATTATCAGAGCTGAAAAAGGGAGAGTCCTCTGGCATGTCCATTATCAGGAAGAAATTCATTGAATTGATATCATTTACGCAATCACGTATACAAAGGAGGGGCCTGAGTGCTTTTAACTCCATGAGATGATAAAACTGCCAAAATAAACAGAAAAAAAAAGTTATTTCATCATGTGACACTCAAAAAATGGAGTATGGAACCAAATACAACTAATTCTAAGGAAAACTTTGTTACAAAAGATATGATGGCATCCTGGAGGAGTCATTTACCTCAGACTCCTGATATGATGTTGGTTTTCTGTCTGCACTTGCCATCAGCAAAGTTCGCAGAAATGTAATTACCTCTGGACAGAACTTCCTAGATTGTCTACTGACCTGCAATACAATATATCACATAAACAACCAGCCAGGGCAACTCAGGATGAAAAATAATGCAAGCATACAAGTTCAACAAGGATTACATTGACAATGAACATTATGTTAATGCAAAACCAAAGTAATGGAAAACATCTACAGAAAAATTGGCATTGAGACTTGTTCGAGTAAACAAAGAAAGCATTGGGATAGGCAGAGAAACCAAATATATAAATCCTAAATGGCAAATAGGAGTCTAAAGTGCGCCTGAGAGGGCACCTTCCATCCTTAAACATGACCTGCAACCTCCAGAAGAGTACAGACAGAGGAGCAGAAAACTACACTCCTTGCTCCCACAGTCATCTAAACTCTCAGAATATAGTCTTGCCATCTAAAAGAGGAACATGTTGGTTGGATTCAAGTGTACATACACTGAGAACCATGGAGCACAAGAAAGAACCGATAGCAATATCCCGGCCTGACATGATAGGACAACGCATGAGATATTCACACATCAACAGTATTGCTGGAGTCATTACTACATGACGGAAGTCCGAACATGGGAAAATCATGGACCACAGCCTCAACAGAAACAAAATTTTCAAAGAAGGCCAACAGCCATTTTCTGCAGGGAATAAAGTTATTTGGTGAGATACCTCCATAAAACCAAGTAATTGTGAATACAAGAACCAATAATTCTCCAATTACCACAAACCTGGGTTCTTGATAGCCTCACAAAGTTGCATTCGGGTCCGTAGGATTCGCTGACGAGCACATATTGCGGCAAAATATGGGATTTCAACACTCATTTCCATCAGTGGCTTGACTAGCAAATTCAACAACTCAAAGTTAAGGGGCATTTTGTTTGCTGACACTGCAAAATACTGCAATAGTACACCATAAAACACCTGGGAAAGGGCGGATACATTACTATCACCTTAATGGCACATTAGAAAGCTGGAGCAGAAGATAGCAGATACCATAACCAAAATTTATAAATATGCATAAAAGACTCAGAAACAGGGCTCAAGAATTTAACTAAGCTCTCTACTGCATGGACTCAGAAAGATCAAAGTTTAATCAAATCAAATAGCTAGCAAAATCTCTAAAGAACTACCATTCTCAAAAAATCACTTGATTCTCTCAAAAAACAAAAACCTATTATAACTTGTTTATCTGGATTGATTACTTTTGTGCAGTGAAAATCTAAGAAGATACAAATAACCATATTTATGCATAAACAATTAAACTCTTTGACTCTTGCATATGTTACTGGTTACTTTTTAGAAGAAGTCATGCAGACTTAAAGACTAAAATTTAATCACGAACAGAACATATCATTTAGCCTAATGAACCCACAAAGGCTTTTCTTCTCAACAAACATCAGAACTGAGTTCAAGTCTTTTGGGACAATGTGCCCATTATGAGAAGTTAGGCATCTACTATCTTAGGAATTCAGTGCGTGCGCACACACAAAACACAGGTGAACAAACAGAAAAGGGAGAAAAACAAAAGAATTGCATAAACTTTCATACTTGCATTTTCTTCCGATTTTCTACTGCAAGTTTAATTGCATTGCTTGCTCTAATTCGATTGATAACCACAATCTTATTAGCATTAGAACAATTCTCCACTAATGCACAAAATTCTTCAAAGCTCTTTGGAGCTTCAATCAAAAAAGGAATGTCTGGTTGAGTTAAAGGCTGCATATGATCTGCTTTTATTTTCTCCTTATCCAAAGATTCACTATCTCTTTTCTTGATCTCAACATGAACATTTTCCTTCAACTTTTTGCGTCCTTTTGGCTCTATCTCTTCCTTATCATTGGCAATATCATCATTTTCTTCATCTAACTCTTGTTCTTCCTCTTCTTCCTCCTCCAAATCCGTGCCAAGATCATCATCATCACTTTGCTCCCAATTTCTTAAGGTTGTATTCTTTTCACTAGCATCATTATCTTCATCAGCCTCTTCATCAACGCCATCATCTTCAGCATCATCTAAATCCTCAGAAGAATCCTCATCTGCACTCTCAGTTGCATCCTTTCTTTCAAGAACCTCATCAACCCAGCCTCTTTTAGCCTTAGGCTCTTCATCAAGTGAGAACGAATCACCAAGATCATCCCCAGAAACAGATTTTGGTCTCTGGGGTTTCTGATCATCTTCATTTTCTTCATCACTAGTATCATCAGTTGCTAGCATCCTCTTCTGGCGCTCCTCCTGAAATTTTGCAGCCATTAAAGTTCTCAACAACTGAAATATCATAAATTGAGATAAAATATATATTTCACAATGCTAAAGCTACACATCACTGCAAAAGGTAATGAAATCCTGACACTTAAATCATAAAGTGCCACATGTGAACTTCAGTTCTTAGGTTTATCCCAAAAGATTTTCTTAGTACGGTTAAGCCATATAGTGAATACAAAGAGGTAAAATGATGGACAAATTATATTTTGTCAAACATGATAACGAAATATGTTGGTGGGCTAGATGCAAATTTGAGACATATGGGATATTTTCAGGCAATACAGCATTTAGTGTAAGAATACAGAATAATGAAATAAAATAAATTATCATTGATTCTGCAAAATGCTGTGAATTTAGCATATTAGATCTCGTTGATTCACCAATACCAAGAAACAACAGGAACAACACAAACCAAGATTTATTCCATGTGACATTAACAACTCTCTATCAAAGGCTACAAAAGACCAATATTTATAATGACTTTAATTTAATGTAATTAGACTAGGAAAACTACTCAAATAACACCTGCCACTAAAATAGGAATACCACTCGAATATAGAAAACTAATGAGATAAATCCAACTTATAAAGAAAGCAAAATAAGTATAAAGTCTCCTAAAATTGTTCTTAAATCACATGATGCCAGAAAATAATATCTTAATAAGAAAATGGCCTGCATCCTTAATATTTAGCCACAGGTGCATAATCCACAATGAAAACTTTCTGCTTTTTGCACTTTATAGGATATCCCATGCAAAAAGGTTTAGGCTACAACGTTATTCAAATTGTGGCATGATGTTTATGCAAATGGAATAATGTTTTTATATCATTGAGGATATATCTAATAAGTGTAACTGAAGCACTTTATGAATGATGGATATTTGCAATCTCATGCATTTTAAGTCCTTTGATCTAATAATTTACAACTCATTGTAATTTGCATACAAAAATAGGGGGGCCACTGGTCCTACCATATATGACACACACGCATAATATTTGGTAAACCTTCAAATATGAAGTATCCCCATCATTAAATAAATAACAGTAATATTTACCAATGATAGACAAAGTAATAGCAGCTGCAAATCACACCAGCATACATGAATGTAGCATAAAATTCAGAGAGACACACAACTTACCTCCAATTGTTCTAATCGTTCTCTCTCCTCCTGGGCGATCTCTTCATCTGTCTTTGTCCTGTCTGATGGTTGTGCACGCATGTCCAGCGCCATCTCTTTAACAAGTTTGTCATAAGAATCAGGTTGTTCCTGCCAATACAGAAAGGATATATGAACAGCTAAAAGTACTGCTTCAAATCATATATGATATATAACCACAGTACCAGGGCAAATAAGGTATGCAGGCTTTTTTTTCCTTAACGTCAGAATAATAAAATAAAAGTTTTAAGATAATGCTTTGATAATCAGAATACAGAAGTAGAATCCAGGGCATTACGAAATAGGAAATAAAACCATTAGAGCTGATAATTTAGAAACAGTAACATACAATTGGACCCCTCAAAAAGTTTAGGGCATCTAGAACCATAAGAGAGGCTTACCAGCTTAGAAGTGTCTACATTTTTATCATCCTTCTTCACATGCTCGTTGGGAATACCCTTGTTGACCAGAGCCTTCAAGGCATTCATCTTACTGGGTTCAGTCATTGACAATAACACCTTAGATTGAATGAGAGATGAGAAGGTCTTATCCAAGTCTTCCATCAACTGTTCAGTTTCTTCCTTGTCCTTAGCTTTTTGTGCCTGTTAACAAGAAGAAAAAAATAAATAAAAAGATATTCAAAATATTGAGAATATAGATAATATATTATCTGCATAGCATATCAATAACATAAAATGAATCATCACCTTGAAATATTTGCTCTTCAAAATAACTTCTTCCATAACTTCTTTCTTGCTTTTGTGCTTCTGCAATAGGAAAGTTGTCTTATTAAATCAAATTAAAGCATATTCTGTAAACCAATCAGAAAAATATGAGAGAGAGAGAGAGAGATCATGTTCCAAAAAGAAGCCAGATGTAAGATAAATTAACTTTAAAAGAAAAAAAGACCTCACTTTCTCCTCTCCTTCCATCAAATCCATTTCATTTGAATCCTGTGTATAATGAGCATTGAGTTGCTTGAAGACATTTGACCTCTCTGCAAAGTGTAAGAAAGAGACAATCAAAACAGTGACACAACCTCAAGTTTACAAGAATCCAACAGTAAGCATATTTCATCTGGAAATGTCAATAGAATCTGAATTGCTCAAATTTATGAGCCACACAAGTTATCAAAAAAGTATGGACACCAGAGCTCGTGATCATGTGAGTTGCTAGAAAATAAACAGCCTTAGAGCACCAACTAAACAAAGACATCAACATGTAGTGCCTAATCGACGCAAAATTAAAGCAACAAAATAAGGAAAATAACAAATGAAAGAAACTATAAAAAAAAATATGAAGGTATCAGAAGCCACAGACAGAACTCACATGTAAATATGATAAAACCTTAAAACAATAGGAATGAGACAGGTAAGGTCAATCAGTAGTACATATCTTGACAGCATACTAGCACCAGTTAAAGATTATAGCTCATCACAATCTGGTAACGAGTTCTATCCATTCAAGTTACAGTCCTTTGATAAAAACACTTGAAAGCAAATGAACAGACCTAGCTATAATTCCAGCTAAAACTTAGGAGCCAAAATAGTGTCTTTGCTCTTCTTCATATATTTAGTACTTAAATCAAAAGACTATAACTAAAATTTAAATTATTAATTAAGAATAAACCAAATTACTGCAAGCTTTATTGGCCAACCAAAGCCCAATATTGTAACAACACAAATTGCTACATACTCTCAGTTTCATCTGCTTCTCCACCATCATCAGATAACATGTCATCCTCAAAATCATCTCTTTCTGAGAGTCGGCCAGTGCCAGGATATTCTAACTCGTCATCTTCTCCGTCTGATAGATTATACTTGCTTTTCTTGTTCATTTTCAGCTATCAAACACAAAATAAATAAATAAATAAACATAAAGAGAAGAAAAAAAAATAAAAGAACAAAGTCTATAAGTAAGCTACCACTTTTATGCTTTTAAGTCAGATTTTCATCCTTATTACACAGTCTACCATGGTCGACAATGATGCAATCTTGTTTGCCCTTGTGCCGTTTTCAAATTTGTTCTTTAGAATTTGAAAAAAAAAGATCAGGAAAACATAAAAATAAAACCTCTTCATCTCATTGGTATTAAAAAAAACTGTTGTCGTTCCAGGTACCCTCTTCCAGCAAGAATGTTGAAAAGAAATAATTCAGTTTCCCGTTTCCATTCTACAAAACAATTTTATGGAAATTTACTGAATATACTTGGTTGCTTAGACCTAAGCAAACAACATTGTTGGCTTTCTCAACTCCAAAACAAAACCATACGAAGCTTTAGCTGATTTTGCACTTCCAATTAACAAAAGCATTCTACATGACATGATGAAATAAAAACCTGACGCTGGCGCTGAGAACGCATAATAGCCTTATCAAACTCTCCTAACGCATCGTTCTGTTCACCAACTCGCTTATCCACAAAGACGGAGGACTTGCCACTCTGCTCGTACTCTTTCAGCAGAGTCTTGCTCCTCTTGTGGATAGCCAGAGACCGAGCGAGACCAATACGTACCTCCTCGCCCTTGCGTTTCTTACCCAGAATATCAAATTTGCGTCGAGACCAGATGGTCTCGAACGGATTGTTGGCATTAGTGGCTTTATTCTTCATGGCTACGGTCTTTGGGCCAGATTTCTTATTCTTTTTCGACTTTTTCTTGCTTTTGTTGTCTGATTTAGCCATGGCTGTCAGTTTTTTGTTCTTTGGAGGAGAGTAAAGGAGTTCGGTTGGAGGAGAGTGGAGGAGTTAGGGTTTTTGGGAAGTTTCTGCCGGGGTTTTTGTCCTGAGGTTGACGGGAATTGAGCGGTTCGCACTTTGGGTTGGCTCCGCGTCGGGTTTATGTAATTGGTCAGCGAACGTTGGATACAATCGATCTAAGCCCAAACAAATTCATACTATAGTACTAAATTAACACCACCTAGCTTCTAAACAGCCCCACCTCTAACTAAAATTAAAAAAAAATAAAAAAAAATAGAAACGCACAAGATTTATGAAGAACAATTCAATAGATACCAAGAATATTTTAAAAAATAATACAATCTCTTGAATATAGAATAAAAGTAATATTAGTAGTCTTAATGAAGAACTAATATATATATAGCCATTTACTAACTAAAAATATATATAAATAAAACATATTTATCTTATTATTAATTAATATAAAATTTTTTCCGAGTATAATCTCGTGAAAATAATATACAAATCTAAATTCACTAGGCATTTACATCTGAAGTGAGCATGATTTCTTACTTCATATTCTTATGTAAAATGAAGCTTATGCTCTTTACAGCATGCAATATCTAACAGTAATAGATGCCATTGTGCCAAGCGTATTTGTGCTGAAGGGTAGGAATATGCAAGACCCATTTGCACACCTAGTGTAGCTAATAAGTTGGGTCTTACTACGGTATTCGAAAATTATTTTTATAATCTCCTCATCAACTACGTATTCATGTATAATTTTTATGCATATCTTAGTTGTAAACGAAATAACCCGAACTTTATCAGGGGAAAGCAGGAAAGAAGATGAGTCCTCGGCAACCTACTACTGAAGTTGCATAGATGGGCATGAATATGATGATGATGATGATGATGATATATGTATATATATGTATGTACACATACAGTATGCTCTAGCTTTACGCAAAGCTAACCACTTTGATGACAAAAGCTGTTTAGTTCAAGCCACCTGGTTGCCCTAAATCGCTCACTGTGGCCCTCATAAGAGACCCTAAGGAGGGGGGGATCAAGGGACCCTCCATTCATTGTCTTCTCTTCTCCCTTTTATCATAAATGACCAATGCCCTCGATCATGATTCAAACTTTCTCATTCACACTCCAATGACCTTTGCATTTTGAGTTTTCACTTTATCATTTACAAACAATACAAAAACAATCACATATGTTTTCTGTAGCAAGATTAGATACCAAGTCATCAGCAAAGACTAGACTTGTAGCTTATTAAATGATGGATGCATGGATGGATGTTTAATTAATGGTGATTAAGCCAAGAGCCAGAAATCTTTGTGACGTTTGGTGGTGATTAAATAACCTCCTTGTCTTTTGCTTTTTCTTCTCACGGCAACAGCCATGCAATCAGCATTTTGGATACAGTATTCGACGACACCGCCGGTTACACGATTTCCTGCCCACATCATAATAAGACGCCATGTCATCGAGCGTTTTTTCTGCCCCAGAACAAGAAGAGCCGCCCCTTGTTTTCTTGCTTCTTCGACAATTGCAGGACCTTTCTCCTTCCCTTCAACCACTGCAACCTCGGTTTGTACCTGCATGCCAGGCCCAGATGAGACCAGTCATAACATTAATTTGAAGCCTGCTGCACTGAATTGACAATTTTTGTGTTAATGAATCGCGTGATCAGTTGTTTAGCTAGTCGCATACTAATGTGGAAACTACAGGCTTGATTAGTAATATTTTTGCTTGAGTTTCTACAAAAAAAAATTAATTCAGTACTGTAGAAAAACTCATTATAGCTCACCTCAGGTCTCTTCTGCCGGCAAAAATTTTTCAAGGATTGAGGAATCTCGTAAGTCCTTGGAGCTCTCTCTTTCCCAGTTTTCTCATATGTGCCTGACAGCGTAGATATTAAACGAAAGAAAGTTTAATTATTTTCTCGTCATTATCTAACAATCAGACAAGAGGAGAACGAGGAGAAAACAATAAACAATTTCAACCTTGTTTATTATTAGAGGTAGAAGGTTTGATTACATATAGTAGAATAACTTTGTCCTGGGTCTGTACTGTGTGAGTTAACGACCATTGTAGAGCTCCCTTAGCTTCATTGCTGGAATCAACCACGATCATGATTTTCCGACCGACCACCAAACCTGGTTTTACCCCATCAATGGGCTTTACCTCTTTTTCGGCATCAACGCTTGGGTTCTCGAACTTCTTATCACTTTTACCAGAATTAACATTCGCCAACTTCGGTTGTATAGTCTGCGAACGCACTCTAACCAGTGGCCTAATCCTGTTCAGACAGAAATTTAAAAACCTCTTGCCTGTCTTGCCCATATCTCTTTAGATTAATATAAGAGAATGCAATTATTATAAGAATGAGAAAGAAGAATCATTTAACTCTTAGTCTGTTCCTGTAAGACACACAAATTTCTAGATGTTTGTCTGAGGGGGTAGGGGTCTTGGTTATTGATTTTAATTTTTTTTTATATATCTTTCTTTTGTCATCTAATCATGTTATTGTCCTTTAATTTGTATCTTTTTATCATGTGGGACTGTTCTTGAACGTGCTTGTCATGAAGGTCTGTAGGCCCATTTCTCTCTTTGGATCAGATCAGACCCGCTGCTCCCCTCTCAACAAAGAGCAATTTAATTGGCATCGTAGGTGCAATCGAAGTAATAAATAACGCGCTTCAGTTTCTTCCTCTGTATTTGATTCCTTTGGAATGCATGTCACTAGTTCATGAACCATGAAAAGCAAAATAGAAACTCCTCTCATGGGTTGGGTTGAAGAAGATATGGAATGGTAATAATTTGGGAAGAATCTTAGATGATCATAGTTATTTGCCGACTCCATTTGGGGCAATCATAAGTGCAAGATTAAATTTACATTAGAAAATCACAACCTTGTAAACGGTAAAATTTTGCTTTTCATGTCGGCTACTGACTTAGGTTAGACGCCACCACACCATCATTAATTTTTATTGTTTAAAAGGAAGAAGAAGAAATCATGTTACCCACAATCAAAGTTGTATCAAATATTGAAGAAAAAATGGAAAAGGAAGTCAACTTTATGATGAAAATTAGAAAAGAAATATTGATTTAGGATAAATTAATTAAAAGCTGGTTAAGTCATGAACTGGTTTTTCAAAATTATGTTATCATTCTTTACTTCATTAAGAAACAGGTTCAATTCAACAACCCAAACTTTGCAATATACGACGGGTAGAAGGTCCTGTCAAGCCTAATTAATTAATTAAATAAAGTCAATCTTTATTTGCCACACGTGTCTGTGTTTAATTGGCCACGTTTTCCTAATTTCTAACCCAAATGTGGTATTGATATAGCCAGGCGTTTGGTAATGGAAGCTTCCTTATCCATCGTTGAAAGAAAGTCTTGGCTTCGGATTCCAGAATCCGAGTGATGACGCATCCCGGTAACATAGGAGGAACACCTTTCTCCTATGTGGCCTACTATTGTAGCCTAACTGTCCATAAAAGCCTTGTTGTATTGGCAAAGCAAGGAATCTCAAAATTGACTAGATTGGAAAGAGATTTTCACCCTTATTTACAAAAGATATTTGAAAAGCTAAAAATAAATGGCTAAATTACATGCCGAGATTCAGGATCCTTTTTCAATAATGTGTGTGTATATATATATATATATTTCTCAATTCAATGGCTCACTCTTCTGCCTACTTTTATTTACAGTAGAAAAAGATTTGTCTGAAATTAGAAATTCATGTGTCACGTTGAGTATGGGATTCAATTCAAACATTAAATAGTGTGTTTTATTAGATTAATTAATCATGATTATAAATTCCTAATCAATTAATTTACCTCAAATTTTCAGTTTCTACTTCCAATCAGAATCATGGACCTTTAATGTGCCATCTGATCAAAGGAAATATTACATCTCAGTTGATAACTTTGCCATCAAATCCTCCACAGAAGATTTAGAGCTAGTTAGAAGTGGTTATCATAATTGCCAAGAACATGTCAATGAACTAACAGCCAAATTGTCTAAAGTGGAATCAATATAATGTTGTTTAGGTTTATCGTCCAAGTTTCCACTGGAATGGCAAGTGTCTTGTATTTATGAATCATTTGAAGACGAGGATGTCTATTTCATATGACTTGAAGGTAAGCGAGAATTTTAAATAGGATAGTTTCACGGCATTATTACGTAGATCCTACCACATCATTAACTAAATTTTATTTATTAATTAATATTAGATTCATATTTTATGTTGGTTTATTTCATGTTAACATAATTAAAGAGATTAATAGTGATGATGAAAAGTATCAACATGACAGTACTTTTGAGCTCGACCTACATTTGATGTCAGCTCAAGCGAGATGAACAATCATGTGAACAGTAGTGATGAATAGTATCAAGTGAACAATATGATGACACAGAATGATGGTGCTTGATTTTTGCTCAATGGCCGCTCACGCTATGTGAACAATGCATGAAAAGTACTATAAACAACGCTAAACAGTGACCTCGCCTCAACTTCTACTCGAGCCCCATGTCGTTTGGGTAATCTGCTCGACCAACATTTGACCACCACTTGAGCATCTAGACCTAAATACAAGTATCTAAGTCGCGTTTCAAGTTTTTCTTGGAACTTTTTGGGAATTTTTAAGCATTTGAGTATAAATATCTTTTTAAAATTTTTTAAAAAAGTAGTTCTTATTGTATTTCTTGAGAAAAAATGCAAATCACATTATTGTAAATGTAATTTATTTGAGTATTTTTTCTTAAGAGATTTTTAAATTTTTACTCTTTACAAATCCAACCATAAAGCTTTTAGAGTTTTAATTACTATCAATAGCTTAGAGATTCTAACCTTGTAAATAAATTGTTCAAGAATTTCATTTTAAAAAATAAGATTTTAGAGTTTTAAATAACAGAATTGCTTAAAATGGGTCATTTAAGATTAAATTATAAGAGTTCTTATAAAAAATTATTTTTTAAAAGTTCTTTATTAGTAAAATATTTTGATGGTTCTTATTATCAATTCAAAGAGTTTTTATCCTATGAAAAGATTCTTTATAAAATTTTTCTTTATTAACAAATTTTTGTGTTCAATTTACTTTTATTGTCTTTTTAATTATTGATTGGATTTGTTTATGTGGTTTGGTTATGGTAGGGTTGGTTAAGACGATTAGTTAGAGAATTATTGTTTTTAGTTCATCTAAGGTGTTGCAATTTTTAACGTGTTTTAATTTGCTTGTTTTGATTTTTGTTTTTCTATATAAAACACCATTCTCCTCACTTAGATGTTCTAAGGTCTAAAATTAAGGAATTAATTAATTTTTCAATTAATATCAAAGCCTAATGTTAATCATTGACTTTAGGTTTTATTTAGATAGAGTATAAAGCTCAAAGTGTATTTATTCCACCTTATTTTGATAGGAATAATTACTCGTATTGAAAAGTTCGGATAAGAGATTTTCTTAAGTCCATAGATAAGAGAGTATGGTTGTCAATTTTAGGGGGAAAAAAATAAAATAAGTAACAAATTATAATTTTGTTTAGGTATTGTGGCATGGGGTTTAACTTTCTTTCATTATGTTGTACATATTCTAATTGGTGGTTTCATATAACTTAGCCCTACTCATCATTTTTTTGATCTTAAGCCACGTGTTCATTAGTGATTATTACGTTACACGTGTTAATCACTTGTGTTTGACTCACTTTGTTTCATAATTATTAAAGAAGAAAATTGGTATAAATGCATTTTTGTGTATAGCATTTACTTGAGACTATAGCTTTTACTTTAATCGCCTCTTAAGCTATGTTTTCATGTTCTTTTTATGTGTAAAAGATCCTATTTCAATCCATTAACTACTTTTAAGGAGTTTTTCTTTTTTGTCTTTATTTAGTTTGTTTCTTTTGTTGCTTGACTTAGTGTTTTCTTATTTATTCCTAGCTTATATATTTTTGATGTAGACCTCTTTTTGTTATTCAATGACAAAAAGAGGAAGATAATTCTATATGAGTTTAAGGAAATATTTGAATACATGATGATTATGTTTGCATATTTTTAGATGCATGATGAATATTTTTATTCATTACATATTTTTTTGTTTTGGTTATTGTGATTCATGCATATTGATTTTTTGCTATGTTATCTTTTTATAATTTTTTCCATGCATTTCAATTGGTTTTGGAAATTATATTTTTCAAGTAACGAGTTTTATTTTTAATTTATTTTAATTATTTTTTGACTTATTGATTGGATTTATTTTTATGATTTGGTTATAATAGAGTTAAGTTGATTGGTTAGAGTTTTATTATTTTTGATTTATTTAAAACATAACAATTGTCATCGTGTTTTTAATTTGTTTGTTTTTTGATTTTTATTATTTTTTAGCATAAAATACCTTTCGCCTCCCTCTAATATTTTAAAATCTAAATTTAAATAATTAATTAATTTTTCAATTAATGCAATTGAAAATTTATAATTAAATTATTTTATCGTATTAGTATAATGATATAATAAAATTATACTATTTAAAATTTTTTTAAAAGTAAAATATTTAAAAATAATTTTTTTTACATTAGATTGATTGGTTATCACATTTGGATTTTTGACAGATTCCACGACTAAAATTCCGAAGATAGTCACAAAATGCTCCCTCCATTATCGTCTGAGCTGTATATATGAATGGACGGAGAGAAGTTAAACCTGTCCAGTTTGCAGCAAGGTATTTCCTTTCTTACAATATTTTATTCTTGTCTTGTGATGATTTGTTTTTAAGCAACAATCTTCAACACTAATTAAGGTTCAAAGAAGAAACATGCATGCACAATCACATAAATTGTTGTCCCAAGCATTCCATAAGTGTACTAATAAATTGCTTGACATTTTTAAAAAAGA
This sequence comes from Xylocarpus granatum, assembly GCA_019650275.1. Lineage (NCBI taxonomy): Eukaryota > Viridiplantae > Streptophyta > Magnoliopsida > Sapindales > Meliaceae > Xylocarpus > Xylocarpus granatum. The sequence continues at coordinate 58,060 of BNST01000260.1, forward strand.
CGAAAACCTAAGTGATACAACCGAGGAATTCTTCTTTTAACATGCACTTAAGTTAAACAAGACTGGTATTTGTTTAGGTTTATCTAGTACTAGCCAACTAAAACTGTGGAAGTATGCACATGTAAGACAAGCTTAGGCAAGAAAAGTAGATTACTTTCAATGTGGAATGGCCAGCCACACACACAAACAAAGAAATAAAATGCTAGAGAAGGCAATGACAGAGAGAAAATATGGAGTGTCAACAATGATTTCAGGATTTTTCTTTCCTATTATCTCATCATTATTTTACTTGACTTTACAATGCATATGACTGACATCTTCGATTCCTTTCTAGGAAATGATATTTTATGAAACAGCTTAGATAGATCTTAAGACATTCAAAATCCGGAGATTATGAACACCGGTTAACTGCATGCGGGAAAGAAATTACATAGATCATTTGAATCGAGTGCATGGTCTGTTTGTTTTAAGAAGGTTTTTCACATTGATTTGATGAAATTTGTAAGAAGTAGGTGCATTAATTTTTGTTTGAAATCTGTAAGACATCTTTTGTTGGGCTTTTTGAGAAAAAAATATCCGAAAGTTTTCATGTTCATATGTATTGGTAGGCTAAAAAAAGATTTTAAAAAATGAAAACAAATCACCTGAGTGTAAAATCTTATCACATTGATAGATTGTGCACTACTGAAATGTGAACTCACTTGGCTACAGCTTCTGTATGCGAAACACTTGCAGAGCCGGCAATTTCTTACTTTACTTGATACATACACCTCATTATTCTGTGTCAATCCCAAGCCAAGCCTCACTGACCTAGCTAGCAATTGATGCACTTTGGCCGATCGAGAATTTGGACATCCAAGCTCAGTAACAAGCTAAATTACACATTAATAAAACATACAACTGTAGTTTAATTGCACATTCTTCATCAACATCATCACCGTAGATATCGTTTCTGTCTGTCTTAAGTCAGATAGATATGATTTTTGGGTTCTCATGCCTCTTACTAAATTTGCATGCTCACTATGTTAACACAAAACTACAATCATAGCAAGCTAGCTAGGAGTACTGTGTCTTTCTTCTCATATTGTGGAGAAGCATCCAATGTCACCCGGACATACAGGTTCAAGAGTAAGTTCAAGCTCGTTCCTCCTCATGTCCATGGCTTCTTCCTGCTGATAACCACTGCTGCATCATAAATCATCCCAAAATTCATGTTAATGGCACTAGCCTTTAAATGTTTCGTGTTGCATCACGGGGAGCAATTACTAATTAACACAACTTGATGACGGCCCATAGATCTACTTGTTTCGGGGCATCCACTAATAATTGATGTTCCTTCAGATAATTAAGTTACTAGAAAAAATTATTCTTTGTTTCGGTTGTGTGGTATCAGTTAATTATCGACTCCTGCTGTGACATCTATAAATTAATATCAAAACACTACGTTAAGTTTTAACTTGTGAATCATTTTATGCAGAGAAGGTTAGTATCCCGCATGTTCGTTGTACAATTTTTCATGCCAATTAAATAAAGATTCGAGTTAGCAGCAAGGACTGTAACATATTGGGAGAAAGAAATAGTTACCCAATTGTTGAGTAAGGACGTGACTGTGGCATCAGAAAGGATAATGTGTGAGGGACCTGCATTTGATGCCCCCACTGTGCTTGCTGTGCCATTGCTTTCTCTCTTTCCTTGATCTATTTCCAAATTACAAGAAGTGAAAAATAACCAAGATTACACTTGTTCTTCAACATTAACAAATATTCCAAGCCGTAGATTAATTATCTCTGATAACGACAGATATAGGTCTGAGGAAATAACTAAAGTTTGAATAGACAAAATTACAAATGTGATAAAGAACGGTCACCTGCTTTGCCAGCATATTGTTCTGCTCTTGTATGGTCCTTTCCTGTCATTCAACAAAATGAGAGATGGGATAAAAACAGATGTAGGTTCGTTCAGTGTTATATGCTGTGGTCAGGGATGTATCCAATGGGTTTCGTATGCTTGGATTCGAGAATTCTTAACCGATACGACATAACTCTGGTCAAATTCAAAATCCAACATTTTTATATTTCCTTCATTTAAAATTTACGGACAAAATAACCATCCTCTAGTTATAGTGCTTTATGCAGTTCTTCAAATTCAGCTACAAATTGACCACGATAATATAATAAGCTGATGGCTTGGCAGTGACACTTTTGTGGCCGTACTACACTACATCATCTTGCATTCACGCATAGAATAACGTGTGCCTCCCACAAAATCACAGGCAGCTATCAACCCTCTTTAGATGTTTACCGAAATACATCATCGTAACGAATCAAGATCAACCAAATATATATAGTTCATTTGTATTCATACTATCCATTCATGTTTCGCAAAGTCTATAACCAACACATAATAATAAAAAATACCTTTCTCTGGAGCTCAGATATAGAATCTTGCATGAGATTATTCTGCACAGAGGAGAGAAATAAGCATGAACTAAACAGACAAATTTTAACCCAAACTATGTATTAAGACAAAACAACCATGGTGCATCATACCTTTCTTGATCGAATGTGTTTAAGAGCAGTGTCCAGCTGCTGCTCCAAATTTTGGATGTCTTTGAGCGGGAGTGTGTCTAAATCTTCTCCCAAGTAGTGCCTGAAGAGGTTTTAGAATCAGTTTAAATTGTTTAGGAAGAACAAAATATTTTGCACTGTTTGAAAAAAGAAAAAGATCATGTCCCGTTAGTTGTATTTATATAGTTTTATGGCATTGGATAAAGTTGAGTACCTATGGTTTGTTTGCAGAAGATCGATCTTAGCCTTGAGCTTGTTACACTCCAGGGACCAGTTAGCCTGCACAATTTTAAGCACAGTTCAGTAATTATGACCTTTAACAGCTAGTCTTTCATCACAAGTACAATTATGAGTTGATATTTTACGTACCTGCGATTGAGGATCAGGAGCAATGAGCTGTCCCTCAGAAGCATAGGAGTACCTTTCGTAGCGTTCCAGTATTTTTTCCATACTGTTGTACAAAGAACAGTTAATTTCGGAAAATAATGCCTCATAATTGTCCACATCAGGACATCGAAATTCAAATTTTCACGTTAGCTACCACCCGGTGAAATATTAAATCCAGTAAGTACATTAAAGACATGGTAGCAAATAATAGAAATCAAAAAACTGAGGTCAGTAATACATACAGATGAAAGGAAAATCTACTGGGAAAGTTAATTGTAAAAAAGGACATAATTAAACCTAACCTAATAGGGTCCATAAATTGTTCTATAATTTCACCATTCAGTATATCCCAAAACATGTAAATTGATTTTAGACGACTCTCCCTCACATCTCAGTGAATATTGTGAGCCAGTATCTCTCCTGGAAGTTAACAAGTCTTCAGATATTTCGAGTCAAATACTTCTATAAATTGAAGCTATACATTGCCTCTTGTGAATCGGTGCCTTCATTTTCTTCTTGTTCCATTATTATTAACCTTGTCTCATCACAATCACCAACTGAGAATCACTGCATCTTTATTCTGAAAATTCGTTGTAATTAATTAGTCTCCTTTGCATAAGATGATAATCCTTTGCAAATAGTTTCTTTTGCATGTACTAGCTTCTCAAAACAAGCAGAATCCAAAATTATAACTTAAAACAGTAATCCTTGACCTACCATTCTGCAAATTTCTTGAAACTCAACACAAATTGGAAATGAACTAATGAAAACCGAAAATTATATATTATCACTAAACTTCGGAAATGGATGCGGAATGGAATTTTATGTCATTGGGCGCTATCTTTTACTTACTTCAACACAAGTTTATTATAGTCTATATGTGAATTTGATATCAAAGAGTATAAGCTTCTCCGAAGACAGATACTAATATCAAAATAATACTTCACACAAAAAAGACATAATGACTAAACATGGTCTGACTTAACTTTTGTTTACATTCACAAACTAAAGACAATTTGTTCATAGACTTGATACCTAAGAAACTCCAAGATTCACTGTTTAAGTCATTCAATAGGGATTAATTTCTGCCTTTGACAATTTACCAGTAGATTTGATATTATTATCTCTCATGCGTTTAGGTCGAATAACTAATATCAACCCTCTATATAGGAAAAATCTTAACTACCCCAGGTGCACGCCATCTTCCTGTATGTGCATGTGAAGATATCTTTTATATCTTAAAACAATACTAATTTTTTCTGAATAAAAGACATTTAAGATACTTAATGTTACTTTTTATTTTTAAACAAAAAAAATTCAAAAATAGTCTTATTTTAAAGATCATTTAAATAAAAAATTAACCTTAAAAATTCTTCAAAATTAGCCAATTTCATCATTTGTGGACAATTTTTCCCTCAAATAACCATTTTTGTTTGAAATAAATTAAAAAATAGATACTAAAATAAATATTAATTTATTCCATAAAAGTTATTGTAGTTTAGTATATTGTTTGTCATTCATATGATTTGAATTCAATTTTCAACATTTATAATTTCATTTTATTTATAACTAATCTTAATTAATTTCAAGCTTGATTTTGATCTCAACTCCTCCCATGGCTAGATTTCGAGTCCGGCTAATCCCTCTCATGGGCTCAAAATCCAACCTAAGATCTCGACTCCTCCCATGGCAAATTTCAAGTATCGTTATGAGATTGAAATCAAGTTCAAAAATTCAAGCTCATGTACGAGCTTGAAATGAAGACCAATTAAAGTAATCAGTTTTGTCAATCTATCTATTTTTTAAAATTTTTTTATATTCTTATGATTTATAATTTTATATAAATGTTATTGTAAATAAAAATAAATAAAATAAAAATATATATAAATGCTAAGAATTAACTCAAGTCATATGAGTAACAAAGAGTGTACTTACCATTAAGCCATAACTTTTGTCAATAACTTAATATTTATTTATGTTTATCTATTATACATTTTTGTTTTAAATGAAAGTGATTATGTAAGTATATAATTGTTCAAAAATGATAAAATTGGCTAACTTCTTAAGAACTTTTAAATTAACTATTTATGTAAATGACTTCTAAAATAAGGTAATTTTGACAATCTTTTCTTAGATAAAAGCTATGTAAACTACTTAATGTTTAAGGGGGAATTCACACCACAATTCCTCTTAGAAGAGGAAAAAGAAAAATATTGCATATACCTGATCTTAATTAAAAGCCACACGAATATGTCTACGTGCGAAGGTGTTTGACTAAAAAGAGCTCTAAAAGATTTAGAGTTAAATTAGCACCAAAATTATATTATGGGACATGCTTATAATTGCAATTAAAAAAAAATACCAGTCTTAAATCTAGATCTAAGCACATTGAGTTACATCATCACTTTGTTTGCTAATTCGACTTGGCTTGGTTCAGCCGGCAAAAATGTGACCATCCGGACTCATAAGTTAGAGGCCGAAAAGAAAGGCCTTACATGGTTCATGAGACCCAACCCTCGAGTGTAAATGAGTCTCTCTAAATAAAAAATGATTACAAAAATATTTTTAATTAACATTATAAATTTAAGTCAATTTAAAATAAAAAAATAAAATTATTTAATATATAAAAGAGTAAAATATTTAATAAAGTATTTAAATTTCCATTACAGACTTGAATTGAACCAAACTTAACTTTTTATGGACTAACCATCTCAATCTGAGACTTAGCAAACAAACGGAAAAAATAGCATAAAGTTCATCAGTATTATTGATAAACCAAATTATATTCTAACTAGACCAATTAGTATGGATAATGAAATTTGAGAACTTCAATAATCATTTGAAGAAATTAAAGAGGAGGTTAGAAAGTAACTTGTAATCTCTTAAGAAAAAAGGGATTTAGACTTTTGTTAAGCAAAGAGTGTTAATCAAACTTCTTAGGGAAAAGGCTTTATGTTTAATGAAGACAACTAGTTGTTGTCTATTAATGACATTACATACCATTATACAGCCATAAACATAGCAAAAATGTAGAAGGTAAAGCGAAAGTAGGGGGAAAAAAGAAACCTTTGAGATTTGGAAAACTCTCAAAATTATTTTATTCAAGTCTTTCAATCAGCAAAAGTAGAACAAACAATTTATCCTTGCAAAATTTTTGCTTTCTTGTTCCTTATTCGTCCTCCTATTTGGCTTGCACTCAACAAAAAAATTTTGTGCAATCAGTAATTGCATTTGTTAAATAATTAAATGCAACAAAAACTCAAGATTTTGCATACAAATTTATGTAGCATGAGAGAAATTCTATACGTGCAAAATAATTTATTATATCACATTAATTTATATAAATAAATTTGTGTAAATTTTTATTTTCACACAAGAGGCTTGTTGTTCAACTAGAAATACTGAAATAGCATCAAGAAAAATGAAATGTAGGATCCCAATAACTCTATCATGATGCTAATTCTCTTTACAAATTCAAATAAAACAAATAAATAGATTCAAACAGGTGTAAGATCTTAGATCAGTCTTAGTCATTAGATATGATAATCTATGCAAACTGGTTTTTTTCTAATTCGTGTGGTTCAGCATATGGTGCAACTACGGTAGTTTATATATAGAGAAGACACCCACAACCCAGGACAAAAAAATTACACAAATTTCTTATGCATCAACTAGCATATCTTTTAGTATTATAATACTGTCTACTATGTTTATTAAAAAGTAAAAAGAAAAAGGGTAAAAGAACATCTATTATACGGCTTTGAAAGGAAAAAACAACGCATTGTTTCATCCTAGGAAGTTGAACCCATGAATGAGAAGCTGCTAAGTACTAACTTAGTAAATTGGCAATATACTCTACGTACTCCATGTCCAAAGGACCAGAGATCAAGGACTCCTACTCTTTGGTCAGATTTCAGCTTTGATAAGACTTGAGAAAATTGACATGAAGGAAGACATTGTAATATGTCAATAACAATAATTTAAGAACCAGAAAACACCGTTAGCTACAAATGTTGCATGAAATCAGCCTCTCAAAACAACAGTTAACAGTAAAGACAACTGGTACAGAAGCATGCTTCTTTTGTACGAAATTTGCAGGGTGTTAATCTCCGGAAGTCCTGGATTCAAAAAAAAATCCAAGGGAAATCTTTGGCAAGGAAAACCTAACAGTTCTAGAACTAATCTTGTATTTTAGCGGAGCAGAATAAGGAAAAAGAGGTCATGAAAACATGGACAAAATCAAAGAGTCTACGGAAACGGCATGAGATATTAAAACAACCAAAAACATTCAGAGAACAAGAGACATATACAGCAATAGGCAGAAGAAAACGAAGAAAAGGTTGGAGATTTAATGTTACCAAGAATCAGTGGAGTATTCAAAGAGCTTCCCTTTGTGGGAGAAGATAATAACAGCAACTTCAGCATCACATAAAACAGAGATCTCATGAGCTTTCTTAAGCAAGCCAGCTCTCCTTTTGGAGAAGGTAACCTGACGGTTAATCTTGTTCTCAATCCTCTTCAACTGAACCCTACCTCTACCCATGGATATGGATCTTTACTTTCTTCGTTTTAAAATTTTCTTTCCCAAAAACAACCCAACAAGCAAAACCCAAGGAAACCCCAAATAAAGAAATCCAAACCTAATAAGAGTTTTTATATAGGATTTTCTTCTTCTTGCAAAATCTGAAGTCTGTTTAAAGAAAGCATGCACATTTATAGAACAGGAAAAAGAAGAAAATACATGTCTGTGAGTTTAGATTTGGAGGATTGGTTTTAGGGGAAAAGTAGTTAGATGCGTGTCGATTTCTCATTGGCTCGGTGCATTTTGTATATGTTAGGGTCTGCCGTAGCTATTTTCTTGCACCTCTCACTGATAGCTCTCGCTGTCGCCCACTCGCCCTTGTACGGACACTCTTTGAGTTGACGGCGGATTTCTTTTTTATGCATTATTTATTATTATCTTTTTTTTTCAAATTAATTTATCCTTTCTTTTTACAATAAAAAATAATAATAATAAAACAAACAAACTGAAAGGAAAAATTATTTGATAAATAAACTTTTGGAATTAATTTGGACTCTCAGTTAATAAAGTTATTTTTTTTAATATAATAATCTTACCATATATTAATTATTAAGGTAGAATTTTAAAGTATTATGGTTACTCTTCTTTATTGTTTTTTTGTACTTAATTGTAGGAATTCATATTTTATTAAATCATAAGATTTGAATGTCAATTTTTTCCCTTCATGACCTAAAATTAACATAACAACATAAATATACTTGAAAAAAACATGATAAAATGATTCTCGAATAATAAAAATCTAAAATTAAATTAAAAGATAAAAATATGATACGCATAATAAACACGAAGAATGTTTTCAATCAAATGTATGTGTTGGTGTGTGTGTATATATATATATATATATATATTAGTTTAGTTCTAAAATTAAATGTGCTCCAAGGGCAATGCAGAGATGTTTACTCCCTTAATTCGTTGGTTTAATAGCATTTCTTCTTTAACTAATCACTAAGTGTTTGAATCTTGAGGGAGGTAAGCATTTTTGAAAATTTATAGGGACATTAGCTCATCCCTTTTCTTACAAATAAATAAAGAAAAATCAATAAAATGATTAGAAAAATAAAATTTAAATAAGAGGCCATACCTTTGAAATATATCTATATATATATAGACTATTTTAATGAAAATTATAAAAGGTAGAAGGGGTATCCCTTGTAGTTGTAGATTGCTTTTTCAATAAAGAAATGTTGCCAGAAATTCACCAGGGGCTAACCTAAATGTAGAAGTCAACAATATGAAATAATTTTATTTATTAAAAAGGAAAAAAATGTATTTAATTTAGCTAGAATAACGAGTCTCAAAGTACATTAAATTTAACGAGAACAAAACTCAAGAGAAAGAATACAGTGTAAGTAATAAACACAAACTTATATAACTGAAGTAATTAAAAAAAAATTTCAAAAGAATTTATGCCAAACCAAACAACTCATAATTCTCTTTTGTCAAAAGTTCTACTTATAAAAGTTTTATTCGTAATAGGTTATACCAAACAAATTTTAATATCCATATTTCTTAACATGAGCAAATAATTATAGATAATTTAAAACTTACTACTAAAGTCAACTAAATTCGATGAGTATTTTTTAAATAATTAATACTTATTAATAAATTTGTATTATGTTTTAAATCTTAATTATTAAAACGTATTTTTTAATTTATTTTTAATTATTAAAACATAATTTTAAAGTAAAAAAAATTGCAATTTTTTAAAATAAACACAATAATAAGTATTAAAGTATAATACAAAGAATATATTTGCCGTAGAATAGAAGTACTCAAAATTTTCTTTCCTTCCTTTTGTGTTTGTTACATTTGTTATTTTAAAATGTTATATTATCCTTATCATCGCATAATTTCATTGAATAATTTTAATTTGTTGGTATTATTATTATTATTATTTTTATCTTCAACACCATGTAAAGTTATGGTCAAAGGCCTTACAAAAGTTAGTTAAGACTAATAAAATGAATAATCTATTATGACGATGATGTTGGTCCATTTCCTATACCTCAAATTCACCATAAAAACACTTATGTCAATGCTGCTTAATAGACCCATAGCTGCTATTATTCAATTTCTCAATTAATTTCACATTTATATTTCCATTAATTTTCAACTCAATCCGCTTTCAAGTTTTCAACACTAATAATTCTATTCACATTGGTGATTGCCTTAGTTTTCATCTAAAACTAAAAGCTAGTACTATCTCAATCTCGATTTTCTTTGAAATGTTACTTTCCCCTTAACAAAAAGAAGAGGAGGCAGCAGAGAAATATTGTACTTATTTTCTTATTAAAAAAGAGAAATTTTAACAAGTTTATTATCCTATAAATAAGCCAGCTAATTTTAACAGAACAACCTATGAAATTTGTATTAAGAATTGTATATACAATACTGCTTACGAGTTGCTCTCTCCGTCAAAAGTTGAAACTCACAATAGTAATAATATAAAAGATGCCTAAAAGCAATTACTTTCACTAATCATTTACTTTCTTTAACTTAATCGATTTAGCTACTAATTAAATTTCAAAAGATGAATGTATTAAAATAAATATTTGTGGGTATCTATTTATTTAACTGACAAAACCATCTTGAGAAAGTAAAAGAGATATAAGATTCAGATTTCCCATGCATCAAATTAGATTTGGTCAATATTTATGCAATATGTAATTTAAAAAAGAAAAGAAAGGAAAAGATTGGGATCAAATAATTGAATATGTGCATTAATTCTTACAGAATGAGGTGAAATGAACCTAACCGAGCCAGGAAAATGTCAAAATCCAAAGGACGATAATTATGGATTGGCGTTTTCTCAGAAAATAGAGGAACACAAACTCAATATTATCATTGATGACAATAAAATAAACAGATAAGGCAAAACCAAAGGAATCTATCCTCGTGGGCATTCATAATTATATAAAATTTTATTTGCAAATATTTCAGCCTGTATAAAGCCTGATGGGAAGGACATAATTCACTAGTTTAGGTGACATGTCCATTTGTTAAATCAATGGCTGTCCATTTTACAGGAAATAAATTGTTGAACAAGTCCAGTTTTCGGAAACAATTTATATCACTTTACACGTTTATGCATTCAGTCTACATTGCGCATATAATCAATAATGTGGTCACTTTTTTACAAGCAATATCCACATTGACCAAATATCCTTGTTCGTAGTATTACACTTTCAACAAAAGTTTTTCGATAAAAAAGTTATTGAGAAAATTCAGCGAAATATTTTAACGACCTCTACAAAATTTATGAAGGCAAATTACTGAACTTTTGACTTTCACTTCAATTAATTTCATAAATTATTTGTATTTGAAATTTTTTTGATAAATTTTATTAAGAGCTTTAGTACAACATCTTTCCTACATGATGAAATTTATAAATAAAATTTTTAAAATTTAACTTTGTTGATAAATTTTATATTAAGAAACACACAATTCAATCAATGAAATTTATCAAGTAAAAATCAAAACTGCACTAATTTACTTGATGAACTTTCTCGAGATCATTATAAAATTACTAGTGCGTTGTCTTGATGAATTTTATCGAATAATTCAATTTAATTTCATTATCAAAAATCTTGTTCATCTTATTCTCCAACAATCAATCAAAATCAACTAAAATCAGTGTATTCATTCCAAACACATGTTTAAATTAATTTCTAAGCTTACTATTTTAGAAACCAAACTTAAATCAATAACGAAAAAAATTTTGAATTTTTGAGCATGAAAACAAACTTGGACTTCACAATTTCACGTTTCCGTTTAGGTTCAAGTTTTGTTTATAAATTTTAGGGCATTTTTATCAAATTTAGCTATTTTTAACAACACTTCAAGCAAAATTTGAAGTGGGTTAAAATTAGTCATGGCCATAAAAATAAACCATCTAACAAAAAACACTTTAATTTCCCCTAATTCTATTGTTGTCCTAAACCTTCGGAGATGAGATGATAAGGATATCGTAGGAGGTTTTTATCCAATAAGTCCTTTAAGTTTTATGGCAATTTTATATTTGTAATTTATTTTGTGGCAAGTTTTGTTGAAGCATACACTTATCAATTTTTTAACCACAAGTTGACTGATTAAAAGACAAATATATCTCAATTTATTTTTTATAAATAAAACTCTAATTTACATATTTTTATTAAATCTTAGAGTTTGTTAAATATATAGTTTAAAAGAATAAAATAATATTTTAATATAAAGTTTTATATACATGTGTATATATTAATTCCTTAACAATTTAATTTAGAATAACTTATTTCTCCATACAAAATTCATAATTATATTAAAATATAACTTATTGTATAAATATTTAGATGTTGTTAATTACTAATAATATTTAAATATTCTAAATTCTATTTTATATACATTTTGTTTTTAAATTTTTATTCAGTTCACTAAAATTTTATATTTTTTGGGCTCTGATACCAATTAGGGGGCGAGGTACGGGAAGCAGAAGAGTCGCAGAACAACCGCCAGAGCGCCGGGGAGCGCCTAGGGGTTACTGGAAGCTTCTCTGGAGGAAGGGGAGAGAGAGAAAGGGAAGAGGGGCGTACCTCTATTCCATTTCACCCGTATGAATCCTACAGCCTAGTACTATTTCCGATGAAGGGGGGTTTTACCCCACCATACTACTTCTATAGTTCCTAATACTGCTTTATTCATATTTTTTATCCAGCTATTATCTAATAATACTATTAACACTTTTGTTCCTACTCCTATTCTAGTTAATCCTTTTACTCCTATTACTATCAGTCCAGAGTGTACTAATCTTTTTCCTTCTAATTTTAATTTTCTAATGGTCTCTTTATTTACTATGTCTATCATTTTAGTCTGTCCATCTACTACACTAATTTGTTGTTCTGTGGATACTTTTTATTAATGAAGATCTAAATTCTAATACTCCTACATTATACAATATTCTAGGGCTTAATAGTCTTAATTGATTCTGATTATAAAGATCTAAATTTCTTTCTAAGTCTATTACTTCTTCTAATCTTAAATTATTATTACCTTCTCTATCCTGTCTTCTCAATATTCTATCTATCAAAGTATAAGGTCTTTCTATACTTGTACTATTTCTACGAGTTTCATTATTTCTACTGATATTACCTTGTCTATCTATACTAGTTGTAGTATTACTTCTTCTAAGTGACATTCTATTCCCACTTTTTCCAGACCAACATCTTACCCTTAGATCCTCCTACTACGGGTTTAGGTCCTAAAGTTAGATTTGATAATTTTTCATTTATATTTTCTATGGTTTTTACAAATAAAGTATCCTGATTTCTATTTGGTAAATTTTCTAGATTATTATCTAAGGCTACTAATTTTTTATTGATATCTATTAATAAAGATATTATCGTGTTATTCTGCCTAATTATGGTTTTGTAAGGTATTCCTGCTACAGATCCTAATTTATTCATATCTTTGCTAAAACCTATTGCTGGTCCTACTATTTCATTTTCAGTGATTTCTAAATTTTTCAAATAAAAAGGGTCTTTTTCTAAACTCATTTTTCTAATGGATTTTTTCTAAGGTTGTTTGTGTTCAATAATCCTAAATTCATCAGAAATAGCTTTCAGCTGAGGATTATCCGAGTGAAACTTGTGCCTAAAATTCTCACAAGAAAAACAAACTATGTTCAGATTATCTACAGACCTCTTCCTATGGTATCTTCCTCCTGTATCTAAATCTAAGTAATCAAGCCTATGAAGTACCTCTTCTTCCTTACTGGTCATAATATCAGGTTTTTAGACTCCGCAAGTTTTCGTCTAGGTCTTATCAGCCTCCAAGCTTCTGCCTGACTTACCTCTTTAAGAGTTTTTTAGCCTAATACACGTTTTCAGGAAGATTTGCTTAATCATAAAGGCTTTATACTTACACTTAGATCTATTTTATTCTAACTCTCTTCTGTTAAGCTTTTAGACTCTAAGATTTTTAATCTTACTCCTAGGACTTAGTCCGCTCCATAACTTTTGCATTAACAGAGCCTGCCCGTTTTCAGCTAAAATCTTTTGAGTCCTTTAACTAAAAAGAGTTATAATAAATGTTTTCTCTAAACAGTTGTTCATAGTTCTTTTATATTAAGAGATCAGACTTTCTGAATTTCAACTATAATACATAGGGCTTACAACTCCTACTGAGCTTCGTCAAGGCCGCCTAGTATTTCTGCTGAATCTTCATACAGTCTTTAAACTTAATCAAAAGCATTCAAAACAACAGACTTAGAGATAAAAAGTTTTTGCTCTGATACCAATTAGGGGGCGAGGTACGGGAATCAGAAGAGCCGCAGAGAAACCGCCAGAGCGCAGGGGAGCGCCTAGGGGTTACTGGAAGCTTTTCTGGAGGAAGGGGAGAGAGAGAAAGGGAAGAGGGGCGTACCTCTCTTAATCCATTTCACCCGTATGAATCCTACAGCCTAGTACTATTTCCGATGAAGGGGGTTTTACCCCACCATACTACTTCTAACAACTACTATGCACAAATTATTTTCTACAGAATACTAAATTTACCAGAGTTATTTAAAGAACCAACCACCGGAGTTTCACGGCGTTGGGGATTTCGGAATAAGACTGTTAAGAGAGGGGCTCTCTATCTTAACAGAATATGTTGAGAGATTAAGAGAGAATTACCTTTATACTCTGAAAGGCTAAGAGAGAGTAGTAGGAGAGAGTTTTTGGTTTGAAGAGGTTATGGCGTCGCTCTCGGATGCCTTTCATTAAACCAAAGAGGGGTTTATATACAACCTAAAAGATAACTCATGGTTAAGATAACCATGGTTACTTTCTAAAAAGAAAACTCTAGTTACAAAAAGTAAACTAACCCATGGTCAAATATTACCATGGTTTACAAAAAGAAACTATGATTAACAAAAAAGTAACTTAACCAATGGTTAGATAGAACCATGGTTAACTAAAAGAAACCTAAAATAACTATGGTACATAAAGTAAACATTTTTACAAAAAGTAAAAATTCTTGGGGCAGCTTTGTCGGGCAACTGGTTTTTGCTTTTTCTGAGCTAATCATCATCCAAGTCTATCAAGTCATCATCAGAAGAGATAGCATCTATATCTGTTAGGATTTGGAAATCCCCAAAATGCTTTATCTCAAGATGGGCTCTGATGGAATGAAAATGGTCTTCAATACTTGGATCTTCATGAATTTGGCCCAAATGAGGTGTATATAAAGTAAAGTTCCTGCACCTGGTAAACACCTTCATCTTACTATCCTCCATGTGCATGGGATAGTCATGGGTCCAAGTCTTAGCTGCTTGAGAGGACAGCAATAGATTTCTGACATTGATGATGTTCATCATTACTGATGGGTCAGAATCTTCTATCCAATTTTTCCATTGGGCTTTGGTCCTCAATAGTGTGGGCTCAGAAAATGGGAACACATCTATGAGTATCTCCATCTTGGCTCCTTCAGGATATCCTGTAGAATAGCTGGCTGGTATAGACTTTATGCGGAGGTCTATGAAACCTGGTCCACTAATTCCACTACCAACCTTATTACAATCATAATAAGCATACAGGATATAAGACAACTTCCAGGATAATGGCTCTATAAATTTCTTTACTTGCGTTTGCCTTGTAACCACTATCCTTGCCAGAAAACCCATTTCAAACAACTGCTGCAAAGAGAAAGGGGCAGCAGAGTCATTCCATTCTTCTAAATGGGCTGTTGCCTTGAAGAGAACCATTCCTTTAGAACAGACACATATGTTAGGAAGATCATGGTCCTTTGCTTTATAGTAGATACCTATCAGGCCCATTCCTGGGGGATAAGAGCTTTCTACTGGACCATTTAGTGCTATGTGCCTCATAAATTCTTGGGCATTGATCATTTCTGTCATTTTGTCTGTTAAGACATACCCAAGTATTTTTCGTTTCTGCAGGAGTATTAAAGATGGGCTCTAGGAGCTTCTTTTCAGAAAACCTTTCTGTGTTCTCCTTTTGCCATATTTCTATTTCCTTTTTCACCTCATCTTCTTTTTCTTTTCTCTCTTTGTGCTCTTTTTGAATTTTTTCTATTTTATGCTCAAGCTCTATTATTTTTTCCTTTTTTCCACTCACATCCGCTTTTAACATGTTTATTTCCTTTTGCATCATAAACGGTGTTTGGGGGGTGAGAGGATTAGGAGAGGCCAGAAGCATAGATCTCAAATGTTCTTCTTGGTTTTTGAGATCAAGATAACAGCACAGCGCATGAAGCATATCAGGGTTTAATCTGGGATTAAAATTCCACAGATTATCCACAAGACATTTCTGCTCTGGTTTTAACTGGGCTTTGGCTTTGAAAGAGAGATTTGTTCCAGTGGGGAACATTTTTAGTGTGTAGGGTCCAAAGAAAAATGAATTTGGGCTTTGTGAAGTTCCTGCCATTGCTGCAAAAAATAATATAATCAAACCGCATGAAATGTCTGTATATAAATCATTACTTAATATAAATGAATTGAAACAATAAGGATAAGTAAATTAAAATTTTATGTATGAAAAATAAATGAATTAAAAAGATTTATTTTTAATTAATCAACTTATAATTAAAAAAATATGCATATTTTTTTAAAAAAATTTATCATAAAATAAAATTATTGTTAAGTAAAAAGTAGATGCAAGCAATGTAGTGTTGCACTAAAGAAAAAGAGGGAAAAAGAAATGAGGTTTTATCATATATATTTTTTAAAATTTGTAAAAATTTTATTTTGTAATAAATTTTATAGAGAATCACACTTACCTACCTTTTGACCAGACTAAAAATAAATATAATCTTATTTTATTTTTTATTCATAAATAAAATTTTAATTTATTTATTCTTATCTAAATTTTAAAGTTTATTATCTATACTTTCTAAAACAAATAAAATAGTATTCATTAAAAATCTTTAACACGCGCGCGCACAAATACACACATTAATTCTCTAATAAATTAATGTGAAATTACTTATTATTTCATATAAGATTCATGATTTATATTAAAAATAATAAATATATTATATAAACATTTTAAATGATGTTAATAATAATACTAATAGAATATTTTAATTTTATTATTTTAAGTATTTTTAAATCAAAAATAATTGTGTGGTAAAATTTTAAATTTTAAATTTAAATTATTTTTTTAAAACTATTTTTAAGTTAATTAAAATTTTATATTATTAAAAGATTAGATTATAAATTAGTATTTTATATAAATAAATTTTAATAAGCTTTAAAAAATAAATTAAAATGAATAAATTAAAATTTTATTACAAAAAATAAATAAATTAATAATATATTTATCTGATAAAATTTTAAGTAAAATATAAAAAAATATTTATTTATTTATTATGAATATAAAAAATTAAAAGTGTATTTTCTGGTAAAAGATATATTGAATTTTTTTTTATTCTTTATTGATAAATATTTTTTTATTATTAATGAAATAAATTTTATGATACATATTTATATTAAATAATAAAATTATTTTATTTAAAATAAAATTAAGTTATAGGAGTAATAAGTATGTTTTTTTTTATAAATTTTATTATAATATAAATTTTGTTAAATAATAAAAAGAGTTATTTTATAAATTTTTTTAAAAAAAATAATATTATATTAACTTTAAAGGTTATCAATAAATGTGGTAGAAAATAATTATTATTGATAATGAATAAAAAATTAATAAAAATTTTTATAAATTTTTTATTATATTAATTAAATAATAAAATATTTTATTTATTATTTATAAATATATTTTTGAAAAATTTATTAATTAATTAATATCCTCGCGTTAACAGTACTGACGGACAAGACTGCCCGTCTAAAATTCTCACCACGATAGAAATAAGTGACAGGAAAATGGGGGTGGAGCCAGCTACTACACGAAAGAAATAAGGAGACAGAGACAGGAGAGCTGAGGGATGTCGGTTTTATATGTGTACAGGGAAAAGTTGACGTCGTCGTGTCCATCATCATCATTCTGTTCATCAATCATCGTCATAAACGAATATCTTATCTTTGTCCGTTGAGCAATGCAAGTGGCCTATGCTTCTTCACCTTCAGCTATGCACCGCACAATCTATTCTTTTCTTTCCTTTTCTTTTATAATCTATTATTATGCTTTTTAACTGAAAGATGAAGAAAGTGTCCTAATTGTTGTGGGTAGGGGATCAAATTCCTCAAGCTCTGTGGATTCTGAGTCATCGATATGACGTTAAAAATTCAGTATAATTTTTTTTTCTTGGATGAAGATGACTACTGTTTAGAAAAAGGGCAAAAGGCAGGTAACGAGGAGAGGGAGTGAAGAACAATAAAAAGTAAAACCAAAATGAAAGTTGTGGGTTGGGGTACAGTTCAGTCTAGCCGTTGCTTTAACCCATGTGAAAATACTACTCACTGCCTGATCTCTGTCACGTCTTGTCGATCACGGTCCCCTATTTATATTGCTATTATTATTAATCTAAGCTGGTTAAATTTCCCACGAATAACCAGCCAGATCCACCGGAGCAATTTTAATTAATTAAAACACAAATATTCGATCCTAGAACTTGGTAGTGATTTGAAGTTTCATCTTCCTAAAAAGAAACAATGAACTCGTAGGTCCAGGACCAGGCACAGAGCCAGAGAGATATGTGCAATATTAACCAGCAGAAGTAGACGTAAATGGTGCAAACCGCAACACACCCTGGAATATTTGATGCAGCAATGGCCAGATATGGCTTAAATCAATGGAGAAAATAGGTCACTAGAAAAAGCCATCCGGTTTAAAGATAATTATGCCCACTTTTAACATAAACCAATTAATTATATATTCAACATCCAACAACAGGTATATACATGCACGCACGCGCACGCACACTTGTGTGCTCCCCACTAGTAGAAAGAGTAGAGACGACCAACCAAAGTCATGTCAAACATAGTCATACTCCAATTGCTAGTTCAATTCTTACACAAAACACCACAAACCCAGAAATATTTCTTTTACAAGTTAAGGATAAACTTCACTCATATACAATTTTTTCAACGAAACAGTATGCATTGTTTATTAGATGTTACACGATTGTAGATATAATTTATTGTATATGAAAATAGGATTTTCACGCAATGGTAGCGTCGACTTATATTCTTGTCTTAGAAGCTTCGTTGGAAATATGAGGATTTTTCAGGGTCTGCATAATTCAATGCATCCACCCTGACCTTGGTATGAATCCATTAACATTTCGTGCATCCACCACCCGTCCTTTGATCTGCTCTCCCAAGATTGTAACTAAAACCAAAAGCAAAATGCAAATTAGTGCAGATGAAAGGAAAAGATTTTATAGAATTAATTCATGCATTAATTACATTAAAAAATAAAATACCCGATTTGCAATGTATGGTTGCGGTGTAGATTATGACCGAAAGAACTCTCCGGTTGAGCAGGTTGGTAGCTGTATGTAATGCTTTGCTCCCCGGCAGCAACAGCTTCCGATGATCGATGAACTGGGTTCACTTCCTCTATCTGCACCTCATGAAAAGGAAGGGCAACGCGAAGCTTAATAAGTAGAACAGCTCATTAGAAATGCAGGAGAAAAATCAATCATATACCCGTGGATTGACAGAGAAGAGTTTTGGAATTGATTGTTTGAGCAAAGCATGGAGAGATAATTCCTCCAACAGCATCTCAAAAAGTGATCGTAGATGTTTAAACAGATAACGAAAAGAATAGACCCAAAATACAAGGCCCCGTGATGTACAAGAAAAGTCAAAGTTTACGGTGATGATTATGTAAAGGGGTTTGTTAGACTATTTCCAGGCCGCCCACATCCTCGCTCCGGGCATAAGAGTCTGTGTAAGTCCTGTGCGAAAAGAGGCGGTGAGGATAGAATAGTTTGTATGAGAGAAACCGGTCCTCGTCCCCATTTGGTAGGAGCCTAATTTGTAAATGACAATTACAGGTCACACACTAACATATTTGGCAGAGTATGGGGCACAACGTTAAAATACACCAGCAATATACACGATTTCATGGAGACGAACCAAATTACATGATGTTCACTTGTAAGTTACATGATTCGGATTTTGGACACATCAATCGCAAGAGATTGGCAAACCAATGAATTGCGAAACATAATGTTAAAATCAAGAAAGCTGCAGAAGCACACATCAGTTACAAGAGACTATGTTTCTTTTAGTACTAAACAATAATAATGTTAGAAGTTAATACTAATATTATTATTATTATTATTTTATTAACTTGATCAGATAAATTAAAAAAAAACATATTAGACACTGAGTCTCCATATAAAGAGACATGTTAGAACTTTTGGAGTGCAATGCAATTATTTCTTATAAGAATTATAACAAAAATAGAAAGGACAACATAAGATTATTTTAATCTTCATCAATTAATCAACAATCACTCGTTCCAATCTCCTCCAAGTAAAAGGTTTAGGAATATGTGCTTGTTTTCTTGGTAACAGCATGCCTATGGTGCGGTACTAGATAGAGGGGAAGTTGTCTACTGCCCTTTTCTATTTCTTTTTCATGTATACTGTCCAATCACTATAATAAATAAAGAATAATACTAAACATTTCAATTATTTTTTTAAAAATTTTTCTTCAAGTCATTAATTTTACTCTAATATAAAATATCAATAGTTATAATAAAAAATCTTATTCTAATAAGAATAGACCTAATTATTTTCTATTTTAACTTTAGAACTTACCATAGATTTAATATGACAGTCGAAGATACCATGTTTTAAGTTTGAAAACAAAATTGCTATCACGGTGAATGTGCCATCGTCAAGATATCTGCAATTGAATTATTATTGGCATCATTATGCCCGCAAATACAGATGCCTATAAATATCATGACGCAGGAGAAATATTATGGTTGTGGGAAATCAGAAAACTCAAACACAGTCGCGACAAGACAAGACACCATCACTGGGAAACCAGTCGCGAGATGACAAGAAAATATTGCTGAAGAGAAGACAAAAAACTGAAGCTGCGGACTATTGAGAGAGAAAGAGACCATTGAGAGAGAAAGAGAATCTCATATGCAGAAACAGACGCCACGGTGAAAACCAGAGCTAGGTAAACCTCGTCGGAGCTCCATTGTAGACAAGGCCAAGAGATGGAATCAGCAGCAGTCAAACGGAAGACAACAAACGGATCAAAGTCATAGGCAGTATGATCGATAACGACGGTCGAACTGGAATCAGCAACGGTCTGACTGTAAAAGACGGTTGGACCCGGCTCATCAGCAACACAAACAGATTCCCAAGAAGACAATCGGGTTCACAAGAGTGTGACCGAATTCATCAACGATCAGACCGGGATCATAGGCAGGTGAACTAGGTTTATCAACGGTCGGACCGAAAATAACAGACTCTGCCAGTAGGAAAAGCCCTAAGAAACAACCGCAAGACACCAGAAAACAAACCCAAAAAAAAAGGTAGAAGAATACTAAACTAAAAAGTAAGCATAGGTAGATCTGCTGAATGCAAAATACAAAATAAGAGAAGACTTTGAAACAAGCTACGATACCATGAAAAAAATATGAAAAGAAGGAAGAAAAGTTGAGACTTAAGAAGAAATATGATAAGAAAGAAAAAGCTAAGACTCATGATAGAAAACCTTGTGATTTGACGAATTAAAACAAGTTGATAGAATATGTCCTTGTATAGGACTAGATGAAGAACCAAAATAGAGTGCCCTAAAATATGAAATAGTAAATATTAATAAGATTAGGGATAATAAATTATTTTTCTATTTTAAATTTAACAAATGAGGAAAGACATGTCACTTAAGATACAAACATTGGGATATTGTCAGTGTTACTCTCAAATAAAAGCACAACATCTATTATCTCCTTTTAATAATTTTCTCAGTTTCAGTCCTCAGGATAACTTACTGGATATAAATGATGAGAATCAGAATTAAAATCTATTCAAGATGATAAAATTAAATACTATTGTCCAAACCTTAACTTCAAATTTAAACTTTCAATCAAATGGTAATTCAACAACAAACACAACAAAATCTACAAATACCTTGTTCCTAAGCTAAAAATATAGCCATACTGATTAGAGTACATTTAGCATCCGATATTAAGCTCCGATCTTTAGAGTTAGAACTAAACATGAAGTTAAGCAGGATTCACATACCTTCCTCCTTAAGGTGTCATTTGTTTCCAGCAACTCTTTTTCCTGCACAAGTAGAAAAGGCAGCCAAAGAAACATCTTTTAAAATGTAGATGTCGGTGTAAGAATTTATATTTTCCTGGCATGTATCCACACACACACACACACACACACCCCTTCCTTTGAAGTTCAGAAAGCCGATCCAGCATAGATCGAGCCTGCAGTCGATGAATGTTAAACTCACAACCATCTATCTAATTGAAGATCCTATTAGTTAATGGTGCAAAGAGAATTTGATTACCTGATGACAAAATTATACTCTAAAAGCATATTCTTGCTACTAAGATTGAATTGACACACCATTACTAATTATGTAGGTGTTCAATCTACAAATTTTGATGAAAAAGTGCCTTGCAAAAATGATGCAACAGTCATTTTAATGCAAGATATTTTGACCCCAAATGGGTGATATTTATCAAATAATTAATGAGATAATTTTATATGATTTTGAAAATTATGAAAATATATAATTTATTTGATAAATATCACATTATTTGGGATGATAAATTATGGCATATTAATTGAATAATAAATTTTTTAAAAATAATTCATTATGCTACTACCAATAATTCATTATGCTACTACCATCCAATTAATACATAACACATCACTTGAAATAATTAAACTCCGTATGATACTTGACAGTCAAAGTATTTAAGAAAAATAATTAAACTTTATCAATATCTCCATGAAAAATATCAAGAGTTTGTTCAATAATGGAATTAAAAGAGTTAACAAAACAAAAGGGTAATAACTTTGGTCATTTACATTAACTGATCTGCTTTTATTTCTTACCCAAGCTACAGCAACAGCTCATTCTGTAAATTTTAAGTCCAATGCCAAATGCTGGGCATAAATTGGATGCCACTTGCAGATCGAGTAATTGCATCACGGTAGATAAGTAACTCAAAGTAAAATACAGAATTAATTATGGCAATAACATGTGCTTTATTAGAACTGAATCTTGTGAACCGGTTATTCGCAAGATCATCAAATCACACCAGTACGAAATTCAACTGCCTTATCCTATGCGAGGAACACAATAAGAACACCACAATTGAAATATATATATATATATCTTTCATACCATTTTTGTTTGTTTGTGTTAATAATGAGAATATTTTTATACGGTGTGGAAGAACAATCATCGCATCAATTTTAAGACATGATATTTTAAGAGACACCCAAGATTTTGTCATTAATTACATGAACTCATTACCAAGCGAAACCTAAAAGATTCTGTATCGTGTGGAGATACCTTAATTGACCTGATTTGCCCAAGTGAACCGTCCAGCTGTCGCTCAAGTTGTTCAAGCTCCTTTAAGCCCAATTCCCCCATTCCTTCCCAGCGGAAATACCTACAGATCATAGCCAATCAACTCTCGCTGGTTAATTGTATGCTAGAAACATTATTAAGCATATCAAAGAAGAAATTAAAATGCAGGCTGTGATACTAGCTCGACGCGGTAAGCTCTTGCCCCTGCAGGGTGAATTACCTCTGAGAGCGTTGTAGGGCCTCAAGTTTTTCCTTCAGTTTCAAGTATTTCTCGTAGCTGGCCTGCTTGAGGACATTGTATAACGTTAAAATTTTCAGTAATCACCATTGTAAAGGAAAACCTTGCTGCATGCCTACCCTAAAGTGCCATGAAAATTTTACCAAGCAAAAGTTTTTCTAAGTCTGGGATAAGACAAAGCTGTTTAGCAGATAATGCTCAAGAAAAACAGGACTTTAACATTATTTTAGTAATTATTACTAGTTTTAATTAATTTTAACTAATTAATTAAGATGAACAAATCACAAAATAATTTTATGATGGGACTCTTTTTTCAATCCTACATTTATGAAACTACACCTTAAAATAAAAAATCTATAAACACTAATAAAGTTATTCAAAATAAAATTTTCTTATAATTATTATTATCACTATATTACATTTTTTTTAGTAACTTTGTTCAATGAGATTCCCTCATTTTGACATATCAAAATTTCTTTAACCTAATTTTGCAAGATCCCTTACTAAAAGCAATTGAATTTTCTTCAATAAGTACAAATATTTTTTCTGATGAGCAATATAAAAAATTTTAATAACACTAAAGAGAATAAATTTTTAAGTTTATGAAATTAAAACTAATTTTTATCAAATTTTTTTCACTTTAAACCATAAAGAAAAACAATAACAACTTGAAAATAAAATCGCAAAGGAAGAAAACAAAACTTATGGCACTCTTTCTTTAGCATTCAAAAAGACAAATGCACGACGAGAATAATTCATACAGACATATGTACATACATACATACATGCATGCATACTTACATACATATATATATGAAAATTTTAAACCTTATTTCATGTAATTTTGTTTCATAATCCAAATTTTCTTAAATAGGAAGGACTCTCGCCTAAACACAAAACTTGTTTTCAAAAAAATCATTTTTTATTGAGTTGTCGAATTTGTCACACAAGTTCTCTAGGTATGCTTTAAGTCCAAAACTACCTAATATAACTAGCAAACTTAAAATTCTTTTATATGGAGAAATAAAAATAGATAAGTAATGCCACATTGGATGAATGGTAAAAATGGCCAATTTATTACAACAATATACATTAAGAATGTGCTTCCAGAAGATGTTAATTATGTAAACCTTAACAATAACTAATAAATTATGACACATGAATTAATTTTTTCAATAATACTACACTTTTTAAGTGATCCTAAATTTTATTACCCCAAATAATTTGTTATTTGTCAACAAGATGATAAATTTTCACAACTCAAGAAATGACTTTTTACCAAACTGACCATTCAAACAATGAATGCTGCATTACTTAGGATGAACACTATAAAATATTTATTTAAGATGTGTAGCATTGTTCTTATTTTTCACCCGATTGCTACTGCACCCAAAATAAATGGCTAGAGCGATGTTTCCTATAATTGGCATACAATATATTAACCAAACGAACCTGTGTCTCTTTAGCTGATTGAGTTCTATCCAATCCTCCATAATTATACTTTTCGTATCTCTCAAGTGTCTTGACCATACTGCGTTGTAGAAAGAAAACCATTGATGACAGTGAGGTTATGCAAAATAATAGACAGAGTTATGTTGCAAAGCATCTAATTATGCTTTGATTTCACAGGCTCAAGCCTTAAGTTGCATGGTGTAATATATGGTGTTTTGGCGGGTTAGCATGCATTTGATAAATGCTTTTATATGGGAAATTGTTTTAGAACAAATTAAATGATATTTGAAGAGATATCGGCAAAGTTAGCATTAGGATGTGCGGCAAAATCAAACAGAATTGAATCGATTTAAAAATATATCGGTTTAATTTTAGTTAAAAAAAATCAAATTAACAGTTATCAGTCCAATTTTTAATTTAAATTTGATCCAATTATATTAAACTAAACTAACCAAATTCATATTATTTTTTCTTTTAAGTTTTAGCTCAAATCAAACCAAACTGACACTTGTCCTTTATTATCGTATCAATTTGGTTGGAAACAAATCAAAACTAATAACTTCAGTTAGATTTGAAATTTGACTCAAACCAAACAGTAACCACCCTTAATCAGCATAAATGCTTAGGAAGGGTTTTCAGGCATTTTAATGCAAAATTAACACAGTTTATGAGATAATTTACCCACATGAAATACACAAAAAATAAACAAACAGAAATTAAGGTCTTGTCATATCAATAAGTTAGTCAGGGACTAGCTGATGCAATCAGAGCACAAAACTAGTCAAAGTATAGAAGAAAAAGAAAGGAATATAAATAATAATAATAAACAAAAGAATAGTGGCACAAAAACGTAAGAATTGTTGATGAAATGGATCGATTTTTTTTAAGTACAAGATACCATATGTAGGTTATATGATCCAAATCTTCTTTGTTTAAAAGAAATAACTTGACATCAATTAATTTTTTTTCTTTTTTAATTATATGACTGAAAAATCCAAAATTAACACAGTTTATGAGATAAAATTTGTAAAACAAAAATCTAATTACTGCATAAAAATATTTAAAATTTCAATCATTGATATTTAATTTTAATCCGGCAGTTTTTACTTAGAGCTGAGTTGGGACAAGTGGCTAGAGAAAAGGTAAACAAAAATAACATTTATGTTGTCTGCTCAACCTTCGACTTAAGAGGAAAAAAGAATTAAAAGTTTGGCCCCTATCTCCAATTCAAAGACGAGCCATAGCAGAAGGTGTATTTATTCTAGATGATTTATGATATGATTTAGACCATCAGATTAAATCAACACATGTTGGATGACTAAGATTGTGAGGTGGATGTGTACACAATCAAGGGAGTGGAGCAACACCATGGGATTGCAAGGCCTAGAATACACATGAAGTGCCAATGCTGATACATATCTTGACAAGCTCTGCACATGAAGTGCCAATGTTGATACATATCTTGACAAGCTCTGTGATAAAAATAATAATAATAATATCGTCAACCCAGTTTAGCTCTTTAACTATTTGACATCGGAAGGGGTTTTTCATAGATCAACTGTAAGCATATTGTTGATGATGTATTGGATAAAGCATCAACACAATCAACATCCAAAACTGGAATGATCAGGACTGGTGTATTAGTTAAAATTCTCAGGAGCAACCAACTTTTTGGTTAAACTACTATATCATAAGCTATAAGTAATCATAGACACGCATAGAATAATCAAAGAACTAAAACCATAGGATGTTCTTGTAATAACCATGAAGAACAACAAGTTTAGTGTATAGTTCTATACTTTTGTCGCTGATTTTTGAATCTATAATTATCCACAAAATATCAATATGCAGCAAAAGTTTCAACATAGTTTTAACTTCAAAGATCTGGCAAATAAATTAAAATATTAGCAGCTCTAATGCATGTAGTATTACTAATTTGATGAGTAGACATGCATCATTCAATATATTATCGAAAGATGGATATCTTCCTTCAATATTAATTAGGTTTTGCTAGAAAAGCCATGCGTTTAATATCCCTCAAAGGTGGGTTTTTTTTTCTTTTATGGGATATGTAAACTTGGCATTTCATCATTTTAAGGGTGTAGTAGAAAATTTAGCAGCTTCAGAGCCAAAAAGGCAAGCAATTTTGCGTTACTGAAAACATGTAGTCCACTCCTCATAAGCATAACTTAGAAATTAGAAAGAAAAGGGCAAGTTGCAAGAAAATTTAATTACAGGCTTTGTAAAGTTTAATTAGGAAAAAACTAAACAATATATAGAACATTTTTCATAGCTTTCCTTTCATATATATACACATTTTTTTTTATACAAATGAATAAAGCTCATAATTGGTATTACTTTCATAAATTAGTCATTAAAAAAAGCTGAAAGGAGTTATTCAACAGATCGAACAACTATAATAAGACAAGAAAAATTTTTTGTGAGACTATCCATTGCCGGCTAATTAAGATAAAGAAAACACAAGGTTCACAAAAGATGAATATATATATATATATATATTAGGGACAAAGAATGGTTCCAGTACGTCAGATCTCACAAAACATTGAAACTCACATGAAAAATTTAGACGAGGAATGCCAAAAATTGATATTTTCCTGTGACGGAGACCAACGAACACCAGACAAGGAAGCATATTCATCGATAAAGCACCAAAAAAAGACACATTTATTTGAGCCCATCAGCCGAATCAAACCTCCCGCACACCAGGAGAAAGAACCGTCAAAGTAATAGCCACAAAACATAATTACCCACATAAAATACTCAAAAAATAAACAGATGAAAAGTACCTAGAGTTGCTGCAGAACTCGCAGAGCTTCCCACGGCTAGAGAAGGTGATAAGACCAACGTCAGCATCGCACAAAATTGAGAGTTCATAAGCCTTCTTCAATAATCCATTCCTCCTCTTTGCAAATATAACCTGCCGACTGATTTTGTTCTCTATCCTCTTCAGTTCTACTCTCCCCCTTCCCATCAGTATTTCCAATTATATAATTTCTACCGGATACTGTTTGTTATGATATAATATATATATGTTTAATTTATTTTCTATAGATTTAGTTTTCTTCTTGTTCTTCTCCT
This sequence comes from Xylocarpus granatum, assembly GCA_019650275.1. Classification (NCBI taxonomy): domain Eukaryota; kingdom Viridiplantae; phylum Streptophyta; class Magnoliopsida; order Sapindales; family Meliaceae; genus Xylocarpus; species Xylocarpus granatum. Next base: position 85,842 of record BNST01000260.1, read on the forward strand.
TAATCTTTAGGGCAAGAAGCTGGATTCACTTTTGCAGAGTAGGTCACTTCTACAGTACTACTATAAAGAGATGGTTTCGGAGAGATGAAACTGACTTGGTATTTGTGTTTTCTACCTATGATTTTGCTAGTTAGTTTCAGAATTCAGCCTTTCTCAACCAGTAAAAGGAATAAATACAGTAGTACTACCAACTACCACCGTTTCTTTTGTTTTTTTTTATTTTTTATTTTTCTGTCCTTTATGTTTTCTTTCATTCCTTTCCTTTTTCACTATAGAACGACTGCGTTAGCATACACAGCAACCTTCGCATTCCCGAGTTTAGGTTTTATACTTGCCAAAACGAAAGGGGGCTTCAGAACTACTCAAATTTTCACAATTTGTTTCAACACTAAAAGAATCAGTTCCAAGGTGATGCCTTCGGTGGTCATAGAAAGATAGGTCTTGACATCTTTTCAGTCCTTTTGAAAAAAAAAGAAATTTGAAACTTCCATTTTGGTTTTACAACACATCTCTCGAGTACCAAAATACTGTGCCCTCCAAGCATACTCGTTTATAAATTTTATAATTATTTACGTGCAAACGTTGACACTTGAAAAATGATTTATACGTTTCTAAGAAATTGCCAATAGCAAAAAGAAAGAGGCAAGTGTGTGGTAGAGAGTGAAAATGCCATGAGTCCTTGTCCTTGAGGTTGAGGATGAGGTTGCTACTTAATTTCTTTAGTTTCTTGTGCAAATTAACTTTACTTTTCCTCAGAATTTATGGCGAAACCTGATTAAAAGAAAGAAAAGAGAGCGAAAGTGCTACTTGGTCGAGCCAACGGAGGACAATCTTTGTATTGCACTATGCATATTGATTGACAGCTCGAACGTGCGATCGACATGAATGCGTGGGTGAGGCGTTACCACGAGAAGGATTTTTTGTATATGCATATATAATTATGGGACATGCTTTGTTTCTTAAACAGTGTAGGGGTCTTTTCATGCCACTTCGGTTTAATCAACTCTACAGGCTTACGGGGTGTGTGTTTGTGTATATATAATTCGACTTGTAGTCCCATAAAGAAAGCAAAGATCAAAAGACGATAGAGGCAGAAACATATAAGCTTGGAGATAATGCCTTAATTCTTGCAATGTCGCCCAACAAACACAAACAAAGAACAAGACGAATTAGGAGTATCTGGATGAATACATACACACATGTACAATTGCTAATATTGACTAGAACATTGGTTAAGAAAAACCATCAGGATACCCAGCACTGGAAGACAAAAATGGCAGAAGAACGATATTGACTAAACTGAGGAAAGAAAAGCAAGAAATGCAGTCACTATCAATGGCAGAGGAATGTACGGTCTTTCCTGACGTATCGAGTTGTGATTCGTCGGAAGTTTCTGACATTTTATTCCTATATATTTTTTAATTAATTATTTTTCTGGTTCAAGGTTTTATAGGCGCGAGTTTAGGGTTGCGTGTCAGGCATAATAATTGAGTGACCGAGGCCCATTTCACCGAGTAGTTTGCAGCTTGGAGGCCGTGGCCGTGGTCAGGTAAATCATCACATTGTATTTGAGATAATTAAGGCTGAATCCAACACTTGTTTGGTTTCCTGAATGGATAAGTATCACCAATTATGGTAAGAGGATGATAAAACATCAGGGTAATTGTCTATTTTCAACGATGTTTAGACTAAACTGTGATTATACCAAAAAAATTGAGAGGAAAATGAAACTCTCTCTTTCTTTTTTCTTATTTTCTATTTCCTTTCAACTTTCTCCCCAGGATGCCATGGAAGAGAGCACCTCCAATATAGAAAGACAAAAAAGAATTGCAAAGCATGTGAGCATACTGTTGAAAAGTGCTTAGCTCTAATATCATGCATGCTAATGATAATGTAAACACAAAATTATACAATAATTTGTGAAATCCAAAATAAATACAATCTTGAGATAGTATTAGTGTTGGTGTTATGGGCTAGTCAACAAAAAAAATTGTTTTTCTTTTTCTTAGGTTTCATGGTTATGGATATGATTTTATAGTAATTGACAGGATTCTTGAAGATTGAAGGAGAGAATGGTTCACATGCCACATTTATGCTCTTATCTAGCTATAAAATGTTCTTCTCCACTTGGGTTTGAGAACATATTTGTTGTGTTGTAGAGATAAAATTGAAGGAATGTGTTGGCCCAAACAAAGCGGCATATTCTTGTAGCCTCATATGTTTGTGCTTGGAATACATAATCTACATAGCCGCCATGTATCTTCTTGTATCAATTGCATTCTGGCGACATCAAAATCAAAGTGAACCAAGCCATATGGATACACAGACGATCGACATTAATAACATGATGACCTTTTTGTTCCCTCTTGATTTTGCTTCCTGGGCGATAATATCAACATTATGATTTCGACTGTAAAACACATAGGTTCAATTTTAGGTCAAGCTATTAAGGGTTGTTGGCAATGATCCTTCGTGGGCTTCATAGGAGTTGAAATATGAAATTGGTAAACAACTGGAGAAGAATAGAATAACACTCATCGTTTCATTTTCATGTAATTTAAAGGATTGAAGAAGTAGGGCTTCGCTTCAACTCCAGATTCCAGGACGAATTGAAGGAACTTAGTTGAGCTGGACTAATCGGATAGCAAGGCTTCGTTGACATGGCCTGATGTTAGAAAATTGGATCAAATTGAATCCTAACCTAGTTATATTACTCGATAGAGTGAGCAAAATGCACCCTGATCACCCTAAATTTGAGTATATACATAGGCAAATTAGTAAAATATGTAATTTTTAAAAATAAATTAGGCCTATTAGCTCAGTGGGCTAGAGCGTTTCGAGACCTGCATGGGCCAAGTAATTATAATTTTTCACATCTAGCCCTTGATGTTTGATGTTTTAACAAACAAACATATACTTTTGAATCTCTATCCAATACATCCCTGGCTTTATTTAAATAACTTAGATTTACTATTGTTTTGAAGCATTAAAATAATTATTCTAATATTGTTGATTGCCAAAGTTGGATATTATAAAGATAAGGTTGTCATTTAATTAGAGATCAACGGCCAAGTGGTTAAGAGTATATAAATTTATTTTACAATTTAGCTAATATAAGGGATCAATATGTTATTATCCCACATACTTTTGTAACCACCCTGCAGCAAACGATAGGTAGCTGCGGCTGGGGTCCCTGTGGATGAGATCCAGCCACCGCACGGGACCTCACTCGAAAGCTAAATTGTACACATATATTGTGTGTCGTTTTGGAAATATGCGAGCACTGCTAAGAAAATAATTTACAGGAGATGTTCCAGATTTTGTATGGGTAGATAATATGGTTTCCCAAAATCCCCACCAAGATTTTAATTTTCCAAGGCTCGTAGAAAGGTAGCCAAAATCAAGAGGCAATGCAAAAAATCACACCGAGAAAAGCACTTTGGATTAAAAATCAGATATTACTAAGATAAGGTGAGGAACACCACATCCCAGCCCACCGTCACACACCATTAATGATAGATACATGCAGGGTTAGAAAAGCTGACAAGCTTTCTCTTCTCCGATAAGATAATGAGCGAAGAAAAGAACTCCAATATCGTGATGTCCAGTTCCTAACCACGTGCTTTACAATTATATCACAAATACTTATGAACTTGAAACCCTTTGTTCTGCAAAGGATCATAGTCAAGCATAGCAATACTCATTCAACTGGTCAGATTACACACGGTCAAGATTGCTCATTTGGTTTAACTAATACAACAAACTGGGTTTGGACAAAGATTCATTACCACTAAGGGTTGCATTAATTTTGTTGATTTTCTTTTTCCTGGAAAGCTCATCCTCATGTACCCACATATCCAAATTCTCTCTTTTTCTTATCTTCATCTCTCTCTATCTTCTTCTTCTTCCCGAGAAGTTGTAAACCCAAGTTGAAGTCATCTTATTGGATATTGCATGCCAGCAAAATTTGATAGTTATAGCTATCTTAGCCTCTATAACAGTCAGATAGGGGGACAATCTAGACTAGTGTTCCATTGTGTTTCAGTAGCAGACACAAGAGTTAGGGTTAGCAGTTAGGCATTTGCTCCCCCAAACGATGGGCTAAAATCACAATATGTTAGGTTTATTGCCCATTTGTAGTGCTGGGTCTATTTAGTTACTTAACAAAACCTCCACGAAATGAAATCTACTTCCTTTTTAGCTTCTTCATTGATAGCTTACGAACTTACGTATACATTAATTAAGCAATATTTTATCACAAAATTTTAGTGAAAAGGTACAGGACCTGGAACATAAGGCAGGGAGAAAGCGATGGGACTGATGGAGAAACGATGGCCATGCAAAGAAATTTTTAGAATGCATGGTGGATAATAAAAGAAAAGAACAAAAAATCAAACGCCAAACACCACATAAAAATTAGCTAGAGGGGATGAGTACGTTGGCCAGGGCAAGCCACAAGTGTTAAAACGACCATTTGACACTGCATTCTGATCTTAACAAGCCGCCTAACGGGGGCATATTCATAATACATGTGGCCACCGTCCAATCGACATTTTCTTGTAGGTCCTCCATGGACCTCTGATTTTAGGCAGTTGATTCCTTCATTATGTCTCATTGCTCCCTTCTTTCTTCATCGAATTTTGTGGTTTCCAATGACAACATTAATCCCCTTACTAGTTCAAACACCTCTAAGATAATATAACATTTTATCATACATTCATCAAGATTTTTGAAATATATGGATTGAGTTTCACCAAAGTCCATCAATTTCAAATACATAAACATCTCTATCAGTAGTGGATGTTAACAAGTTTATATACGTTAGTCGGTCGAGGCATAATAGCTAATGGCTAATGACCCATATTCATGTGAATTTGAAGAGCAGAATCCTAAGTTGGGTGAGGTGATTGTTCACCTATCAATGTCAATACAAAACAATCTGTTGTTATCAAAATAGTAATAGAGTTGCATGCAATGATGTAATTAAATACCAAGTGTGGAAAAGGTGACAACTAAAAGTCACAAAATAAGGCTAGTGAACTGAAATTGTTGCACACTTTCGTGGTTGTAAAGGCAGGAGCCATTTTGTTTCTGATTTTCAACAATACAAACAATGCCAAAAATTGACTAGAGAAAGAATACAAGGAAAGAAAATCCTTATATTACGAAAATTATTTACAATACATTTTAAATTTTATATAAAATGCAAGATATATTGAATGCTTGTTAACTATTTCTATATTACGATATTATTAAGTTTTTATTCATTTCTCGAGTCTTGTCATGATCATCGTATCTAATTTAATTGGTCAATGTTGATCGTCCTGGAATTAGATGTTCATCTAATGAGAAGCATTCTTTGTAACTGGTTTTAGAAGTCGAAAAATGCCGTCACGCATGTCACGTGTAAACCCTTTTGAGTTAGTCATGCACGTTATCCACGCCAGGATGAGACCACCGTCCCCAACCACAGTCCTAACATCTGGGGATTTCTGTATTTAATGGGCCAATTCTACTACCTGACCCAATATATCAAAACGAGAAAGATAAGCTTGCATTTCATATGTAATATTTGTGGACAACAATTCTTTATTAATTTTTTTTTGTAGTTTTCTCCTCTCTTGTGGAACTTCACGTTTACGATATGTGCACAGAGAAATGATATTTATTGTTTTTTCAAAGTGGGTTTATACTCTAGACTGTCTGACTTGGATTGTATGATGAAGAAAAGTTGCCCAGTCATCATTTATGAATCTTCAATGTGATCCACAAACTAAGATGAATGCTGATCAGCTGAAGGTAGTGTGTTTTATACTGGATTTTCATAGTTGTTTAACGCTGTAACACTGCAAATTCCAAGGAATAAACACGAGCAATTTCCAAGGACTAAGCTTTTGATCGGTTGCCAGTCCACACTTATTAATCGATAGTACTCAGTACTGACCTGATGCAACAACTTTGCAAGAAACGAACCCAGCTGCTGTTTTGCCTTTGCCTAGCTAAGTAGTCTTATTTGAAGAAATTCTTCATATTAAATCCACTCGATGAAGATTTTAACGATAACTATTGATAATATAAACTGGCAAGTTTCGTTGTTATTCCCAAGCTGGAAGTTGGGGTTATTCACATCCCTCTCTTTTCTCTTTTCATGTAAAACAAATTCTGAGATGTGTTTAAAAGAAAATATAGATCGTGAAAGAGGAATTGTGCGTGCGTGTGTGTGTGTGTATTCCAAGTTCCCACATGAATAATTAAGAAAATTATGCCAAGGAAAATTTATCTTTTCCCAACAAGTAGCCCGACCAATATGGATTGAAATTGAATACGCCTAGAACTTGAGCCATGGACTATACCTCTACACCCTTTAAGTTGCTATCTTATTTCGAAAGAGGAGGCATTCGAATTTTAGCCATGGACTATACCTCTACACCCTTTAAGTTGCTATCTTATTTCGAAAGAGGAGGCATTCGAATTTTACTGGGCCATAGTTGATTTACGACAGTCAAAGATATCTTAACAAACAAATTAACTTTAATCTCATTAAAGATTCCAAATTATTGAAGAGTGACTTCCAAGCTCTGAAAAGAAGAAGTGGGATCTACCAAATTCTCTATTTCTATAATGATATACAAGGCAGTAGCAGTAGTATCAATAATACATACTTCCACATACCTCATAGCGAACAACTACTTGAATGCTAATTCCATTAAATTGAAGTTGAAGCCCTAGAATCCAAGGAAACACTGCTCCTTGCCCCCCACAATCCCCAGCAAGAACTCTGGCTTTGACAATACGAGAAGGATTAAAGCTTGTTGCTATTGTAATTATGCCCCACTTCAATTGTACAACTACAGCACAAATTCACCTCAAGTGGGACTCTCTAAAAACCTTCAAAAACATTCATCATATTATATTATTATTTAACAGTGCAGTTGATTATTATAAAGCTACCTTCCCACTACTCTCAATCATTTCAAAGTCCAATCTCATTTCCTCTAGCAATCTCACAAATTCTTCCTTTTATTTCTCTCTCTCTCTCTCTCATATATACACTTGTGATTTATATAACTTCCAAACACAACTTTCTTATCCCATATCAGAAATTTTCAACTGGTTTCAACCATGTCCATCACACTTTCGGATACAGATAAGATTTACAAGAAATCATTCCATCACAGGAATGATTCAGGCGAGCTCGACGTATTTGAGGCTGCCCACTATTTCTCAGAGTACAATGAAGCTGCTGGTTATCATTGTGGAACATTTTCTCAGAAAATCATGAGAGAAGATCACAGACAGGCTTGGAGAGGAGGCAGAATCAGCTTAGATGTGCCGATGAGAGACCCACTTCCTCAACATCACGCTAATGCAGTTTGCTACCAGAAACAATGTCATAATATTAGTGAAAAGCAAATGAAGGACAAGAAATACAAGCAACCTAGCTCTCCAGGTGGTAGACTCGCTAGCTTCCTTAATTCTCTCTTCAGTCAATCAGGTTCGAAGAAAAAGAAATCCAAGTCAACCACTCTGTCAATGAAAGATGAAGAAGAGAGCCCTGGTGGAAGGAGGAAACGAAGGAGCAGCATCAGTCATTTTCGAAGCTCGAGTACCACTGATTCAAAATCCTTGTATTCTTCTTCAAGTTCAGGTTTTAGAACACCACCTCCATATACACACACACCCACAAAGAGCTACAAGGATTTTAGAAGTCACTCAGATCACAAGAGAGTCGAATCTTTATCGTCAAAGCATAATGGTCAAGCACTAAAACCTCCCACTGTAGCCTTACAACATGAGGTGCTGGGTCTGGATGAAAAAAGGAATGCAGACTTATCTTGGCTGGATGAGAAATTCAAGTTCAACAATAATATATACTCAGAGAAGCACAAGAATTTAGGTAATCGGCTCATAGAAAAAGATAGGATTTGGGCTGATCATAAATATTCATCTGAAGGAAAAGAATTCGGAAAATATAATGAGATTGACGAAGGTGCAGAAAGCGATTCAAGCTCAGATCTCTTTGAGTTGCAAAACTATAACCTGGACATATACTCAAGTGGTCTGCCTGTGTATGAGACTACTCATATGGACAGCATCAAGAGAGGAGCACCAATTTCCAATGGAGCTCTATGAATTAATTACTGTACATTTTCACTTCATTGATGGTTTCTTAAATTTGTTCTTATTACTAGTAGAAGCTGTGAGATTTGAGAAGAAATCGATGTACTATATTTTACATCTTTTTTCCATTTTTTTTTAATTTGCCTTATTAGTAGCTTCTTTGAAAGTTCTTTCTCTGTGTGCACAGTTTAGAATGTTTCCTTGTCTTTCCTTTATGGAGTGCAAAGCAATACAAGAACAATTAAAGTTCACCATTGGATTGGAGTGAGTAGTTAATTCGATGGTGTCATGTATAGGGATTTCCCGCTATATCTATTGGATTAAATGGGAAGCAAAATATCCATAATCAATCTCGCCATGTGGACTACATCTTCTAATCTCGAATTTAGACAAGAGCAAAGCAATAATTCATTAATTCCCATTGCCCGTGCAAGGCACATATATATACATATATATATATATATATATATATATTATTCCATTAATTCTTTTGAAGAAACATGGAACCTGCAATAGGCATCGTCTATATTGTATATCACTTGCATTCATTTTTATGATACGTCACTATTCACTCTATGTTGCCAGATTTCATATCTCCGGATGATATATCCACCAATTACCATGTATAGAGACTTTTGTTCTTGTCCTATATTGTTGCAAAATTTTGTCAATATTAACTATTTCAAAAAGTAAGATTAATTAGTTTCATAATTCAATTACTGTTTTTTTTATTTATTACGTATTATTTGTGATTCAATAATCAGAGTTTTCGTACAAACAAAACTCGAAAGAAATTATAATTGTGGTTCTTAATGTATATTATATTGTAATGTCTTATCAAAAGGTCAACATCGAAAGGCAAGTAAGCTTATTAATGGCATCTTCTGTTCGCATTAGGGACAACACTTGTTCGTATACCAGATTCCATTAAAGAATAAAATGGGATAATTTAAGGCCCAGCTTTTTAAGCTACATGAATATATATATATATATATACACACACAATTGATGGCAAAAAGGAAACCTAAATGATAAAAATTATTGTAGTTATTCTCAGCATTAGGGACAAAATCTAGAGAAAAAAGCCAAACTAGGTTGGTCGATTAGAGATTAATTAGGGATAAATAATGGCCCAACTTTTTAAGCTGTATGATTAACTTGCTGGGAAAAAGTGTAATCTTGTGTGATGATAGAATGGTGCATGCAACAAGACACTTAGCCATGAATAATATGTATTAAATGAAAAACATTAGCCCCTAGGTCTGGCAAAGAGTCGGCCAGCTTGATCACTTGTGCTTTCGCATTGGCATACAACTCGTCTCATTTTGGTTCTATCGACGACAATTCGAGAAAATCACCATTTATTTTAGCTGTATTTTATTTCAGGATTCAGTCCTCTCCATTTTTATTTTTGTTGTGGAAATAGATTTCTGGGTCAAATTCTGATGATTCTTCGACTACTTTTGACATAAGAGATTATTAAATGAGACAGGGGCATCAATTAGCCAAGTATTGTATATGTGTGTCTCTGTGTGTTTGTGTGTCCCTCTCTCTCTCTCTCTACATCACTCTTTGTTTGGGTAAACATGCGTATAAAGTCTAAAGTAAGAGGTAGCATGATGATGAAAGCTAAGGATAGCCTTTAGAAAGAATGATACACAAAAATGATGCATGAGGGGGCACAAAGTCACAAGGCCCATAAGACGGCATGACAAGCGCAAATGATCAGCAAATATGGGACGCACAACCAAAAGCAAAGCAAAACTGAGTGCGTGGAGGGCCCAAAGATGTGGTTTGTTCCTTTTTTTTTCAAAATGAATGTAATCATTGATCTTGGTGAAATTAAAGAGGAGGATGAAGAGTTAAAGAAAGCTTTTCTAATGGCAGGACAACAAAACAATCGAGTCTTTCTTTTACAAAGTAGAAGGTTACCCACCAAACCACCAGATTTTATTATTGTTGGAAGACTAACTTCTACTCATCAAGTGATATTCACCAAATTTGAACTAACCGATATGATTCTATGAATAATTCAAGGATACATTAACCCACCAAATTCTAGTTAGTTGGCTAGCTATAAATTAACCCACCAAGCTCTAGTTAGTTGGCAAGCTAATTCATAAAATTATATTGGAGTGAAACCGCTAGCTTGCAGTTTCATGGATACTTCTATAGTTCAAATTTTTTGCTTTACAGTTTTACAGCTGCAGCTATCATGGAATCCATGTCTATTGTTAGATTTCAAATGCAACCTTTTGGAAAATCTAAGGAGACTGCAATGATAATCTATACTTGAGATTCGGAGTTGCTTAAGTTTGTACAGTTTATAGGAGTGAAAATGAAGTGCAGCACTTCAGGGAAATAGAAACGAATGAATGAAAAGGGTTCATGCAGCAGCTGTAGTATGTATGATCTACCCTTAGCTCCAAATGACAATAGCCAAGATTCATCTCCGTATTGCAAGAATGGGCTATAGTATAGAATCATCCGGTACTATATAATCAATTAGGTTTTAGTGTTCGATGTAAGTGAATTAACTAATGTGGCACATATATGTTCAGTATACTGTGATGCTGATGATGTTAATTAGTATATTATATAGAAATGCAAATGTTATAATAAGAATTGTCTCGGTGGCCCGAGCTTGCACTGTGAATGTGAGCATGGATCCAATGGTTTTGGGCCAATCAAGGTCGCCCGAAAGGGAAACAGAATTGGATTAGGTAAGGTGAAACCCATAATCTGTTGCGCTCCTAAGGTTTGATCCGATAACATCCCTATTTTAAGCCTGGATACTAACAGAACAAAAAAACACAGAAGTAGCTGTGAAGAGTTAAATCAAGCTATGGAATACAAATGTGGCCAATCAATCAACTATCTGACAAAACTTTTGAAGATGTTAACCCAGAAAGAAACACACACATACATACATGTACATCGTGTTTTTACTGGGTTTAAACCTACCCATTCGTTTCATGGGAGAAGTGTTTGTCGCTGCATGTAGGATTGGACGGATTCACTTCACTGGTGTACAAAATTTGTACTAACTAACGCAGTTAAGGCTTCCCCCGAAAACATCCAGTGAAATTATTTATCATAGACATCATTGTCAAAACTTTACAACTCAAGTTTTGAAACTGTAGATTTGTCTTCAAATAATAGATAGAGACCATGTGAATATGATGTGTGTCTACACACCCATGTACCTGCATTTTAAGATATATACCATATGTGTATTCATTTTGGTGAATGTCAATATCTGAATTATTTAAAATTCAATTTAAAACATTAAAAATTGACTGGTTGTGTTGAGAACGTTGAAGAGTTCTATTAGGATGCTCTCTACCATTGGCCATTGCTTTAATTATAAAGTTTCATAAAATATGCCTCCTCATGTAATATTGAATATTATAAAAAATTTAAGTTGTATGCCGATTTAAGTACTAATTAATTTAGTGAAAGCAGACAGTTAACTATACAAAACCACACACACGCACATATTGAGTTGTGCTCCAGGCCTGTGGGCATGAAACATAAAGGGCAAAATTGTGCAGCTTTTTTCCTCACACCATTTCAATGATAAAAGAGTAGTGCACCCCATTGTGGTGTCTGAATAGGCTGCATACTCATTTCCCAGCCCACAAATTTCCCCGATCAATTAGAGGTATGTATGATTAGGAAATGAATTGATCATCATTTTGGCTCATGTAAAACTCGGTATTTGGAAACTAGAATTTATGTCTGCGCCTAACATCTATAACTCACAATTGGAAGTGCATATAGAAATGGTTTCTTCACGTAGGAGGGATGTAATAATGTGTTATGGTGAGGAAGAAAGAAAGAAAGAAAGGCAAAAAGGATCAGCACCAAAAAGATCAGCACTTGCACAATTGAAAGCAGCCTTTTTTTTTCTCTCTCTTTGTTGGGTATGGTTTCAAAGATTCGTTTCACATGACAAGTGTATGAATTGCATTTTGATGGTGGGCAACTTTCGGCAGAGAGCAAGGCTGGCTGCCATTCATTCATGCAATGGTTTTTATTGTAAAAGCAAAAGTTGTTGTCAGATTCAGACTCATTAGAGTGCAGTCACAGCTGCAGAAGCAACCATCCAGCCAGCACCCCCAACCCCACCACACACTCCATGTTGCTGCCGGTCTATATTATCATTTCCTGTTTTGTTGGGACACGTGTTCTCGTGCCCAGACTTACATTTGGCACTCAGGGGTCTTGTCATTCACCATCATTACCAAAACAATCAACCCACTTACAAATCTCATCTCATTATCATCATCTCATCTCCCAACTCACATTCAATTTTTTTATCCGGATATCGCCTGGATTATGTTTATGTAAAAGCAGAACATAAAATTTATGAAGCAAAGTGTTTGAGATGGATTAGAAGAAGAAACAAAGAAAGAAGCCATGAAAATTGGCATGGAATAGACCGGAAAGCATTCGCATCAATTTTACTCGACGGCTAACAGAAGAGCAGCAATGCGACACCTCTGTCAGGCCCAGAAATGTAATTTCACAATCTCAAATTAAAGCTACAAAAGACCTGGACATTAGAAGGCAGAAGGGTCGTGCAAGTAATCCATAATATTTGGTGTGGTGAGTAGAAATAACGTTGACTCAACAGTGTATCTCCTTCGACCTCCTCAACACTTTATTGTTTACAAAAGACGGCTCTCTCTTTATCCCTGTCTTTTACTGTACGCTCTTGTTGTTTGCTCTGGTAAGTAAGAGAGAGAAATACAGAACGCCTTCTCCGTTATTTTCATTCAGCCTCTTTTTTGGGTGTCCTGTGTTCATTCTGTCGTTTGTTTTCTGGGAAAGCGTTGGAAAAGAAGAGAAAATTTGGATTATTTCAACCCCTACTCAATTACTCTAGTATCGTTTTTCAGAATACGTGAATGGTTTTCTTCTTTTTAATCTTTTCAAGATTTTTGCTTCCTTCTTTCTGTTTTTGCTTTTTTTCCCCCTCATAAAAAAGGTCTTGGGATTCTTACTCTGTTCTTGGGGATTTTGATGGTGAGAATTGTTTAAATTTTTGATTTTGTAAACTGGGTAAGTTTTATTTTGAACGTCGAATGTGTTCGTGTTTGAATATTTTAATCTGTTCCTGTTTGCTCGATGGCAAAACTTAATTTATTGAAAAGGGAAAGATATTTGAATTTCTTCCTATTCCACACTACACTTTCTCTTGCTATTGGATGAAACGAAAAGAAAAAACACAGATACCTCAGTATGACTCTAATAAATTTTCTAAACAATTTATTTAACTTGATTGTTTTGCTTTCTCCAAAATAGAAACTAAATGGCTTTCTTTTGTCATTTTTTTCTCGGTGACCAACCTGAGATTTTGTCTTCTCTCTCTCTCTCTTTTCATTTTAAATTTCTTATATATTGAGTAAAAACATAGTTCTGATGTTACGACTTTAGTTATTGCGTTCAATTGAAACGGGACGTTTATCAAATTTTTGCTGTGCTGCTGGTCTAGTGTTGACTTGTTTCATATTAGCGATCTTCAATATTACTGCTTATATGCTGTTTTTGTAACTATTTAATACATATAAAGCATTAACTAGTATGCTTTTACGTGTATTTCTTAATTACTTTTCTTTAGAGTGATGATTGTTGATTTTTGAATTGTGCTAGGCATTTATATTATTGCATTCTACCTGCAACTCTGATAGTACTTTATCATGGAGTCTTGGGGCTATGGCTCTGAAGGAAAAGGCTTTTTGTTTTCTGATGAAGTGGACTTATCTGTTGACTCTTTCTCAAGAAGTAGAAAAACATTGATGGGATGGGAAAGTAAACCGTCTTACAATTTTGATATCAATAAGCTTATTTCAGATAGTGATGCTGCTGAAAATATGGAATTTATGGATCCTCGTTTCACTGACTTCACAAGAAAACCTTGGCATAGTAGCACAAGTTCAGGGACAGTTTATGCCGAAGTTGGCAGTGATTCCAATAAAAAAGTAACCATTCCATCTTGTTTGGTTACTTCAAATTCATTTTGTGGAGAGGAGGAATCAAGCTCAAAAATTTCATTTTCTTGTATGGAGTCTATTAGTCAGGATTCAGCACTTATTGATTTGAACCTAGGGAGATTGGTTGATTGCAGAAATGCACAGAGTGGTAAATTTTTGAAGGAAAGGTCAGTTGTATCTGCTGCACGTCCTTCATTGACGATAAAGAAAGCTCGCACAACAAGTTCATGCTCTCAGACTCCCCTTTGCCAGGTTTTTGGATGTAACAAGGATCTTAGCTCCTCAAAGGATTATCACAAAAGACATAAAGTTTGCGAGGTTCATTCAAAGACTCCCAAAGTTATTGTTAATGGCAATGAGCAAAGGTTTTGTCAGCAGTGTAGCCGGTTAGTGTTCCTTATTCCCTCTCTCTGGCATTCAATTTTCATTGTCAGTTAAATTCTGGTAGATATCAAAGCAATTGCACTATAGAACTTATTGTTACCTTAGATTGCATTTAGAATACTATCCTCATTTGATGGTTCTGCAAGAATAACCATGTTGAAGTTGCTAATTTTGGTAAAAGTTATATAGAGTATCAAGGAAGAAATTTCGTTTAGAAACAAGTAAAATGATCATGCCTATGCAGAATGGATGTCACAATGCCTCTGAAGAAGCAATGAAAAACTCAAGAAAATGTTTTGCATAAAAAACAACCAATAACATAGCAAAACCTTAGCTCGGTTATTCCATGCAAGCCAACATGCCACAAAATATATTTTATTTAAAGGGAGATTTGTGTCTTACAAATGTTTTTATTCCCGGTCCTCTTCCTCCAATTGTATAAAACAAAGGCACAGATATTTTCTTCCAACAAATAACCATTATTTCTATTGGTTCACATTACAACTACTGTCAGAGTTGCAAACTGGTTCCTGCAACACTAAATCCAGATTAAAATACAAACTCTCAATAGTGCAGAATGCAAAAATGTTGCAGCTCACTGGTATAAAAGTGGGATGGCAGTTGACAGTTTTGGGACACTAATTAAGTATCTTTCACTTGGTTGTACCACATATTCAGAGTCTTCAAGTGCATGACAATAAATGTGTTGTGCACTAATTCTCCTCTATCGCAAGAGCACAGCTCAGCCAGTTGAACTTGATGGGTGCCGTTGGAAACTAGAAGTCACAAACTGACAATAGAAACCTGTTCAATAGAAGCAGGTTTGAGCTTTATGCAATAATGACGGAAAAAGGTTATGGGGAAACAAGACAACATATTACAAGATTTTAAGTTCTCAACGTATTTCTTCTGCTTTGTTGGCACTCAAACAGGCTTGATTGAGATGATGAAATAGTGTGAATGATGATTTTTTGTTTAGAGTCAGATGTAACTATCAAGTTCTTGGGTTTTCTGTTCATTTTGGAGCACCTCACTATGACAATTAGTTGCCATAACTACTAGTTTGAGTTAATGGTAGGCCTAAGTTTTCTTTAATGTGTAATGTGATCAATTCTTCCCGTTATGAATACAAACTTTGTATTTATTCTCCTTTGCTTTGTCAATTATTTTTTTTGAAGATATATTCTTATCAAATCATTACTGTTTGTTAGTTGATTTACTTATTTGTCATCGCTGATATTAACTGCAGTAATTTCTTTGTTAATCAGGTTTCATTTGCTGTCTGAATTCGATGACAGTAAGCGCAGTTGTCGTAGACGTCTTGCAGGCCACAATGAGCGTAGACGGAAGCCTCAATTTAATATCCTCTCAAATAAATCACATAAGTTGTTGCAGTCATATCAAGGTATGAAACATATGTGGTCTCTTATTAACATAGAAAATGAGTCAAATTTATGCACAACTGAAACTAAGATATAAGAGCTCCCTCCCCCAAGTCTAAAGTGATTACATTTAGATTTGCATAATAGAAGCCTCTACAACAGTTTTATATTACTTTTGCCTCTGCTTTCAATCTGTAAGGTTAGTAAATCCATTTGTTAGGTTTCAAGGATAGTAATTGAACTTATTTTTTGATGCAAGACTATATTTTCTGATTTTTCTGTTTCTTGTTTTAAATTTCATAAATGTTCTGCAGCCTGACAAGCTAATTTCTGGTCAGTTTATTCTTAGTGCTTGGTCACTGTGTAAACTGCATGATTATTAAACAAATCATGACTTATTGTAGAATTTTATGATCAAATTTCATATATATATATATATATATCTGCAGTCTGACTTTTCCTATGGGCAGGACACAGTCATTAGAGGATGATAACTTTATTATTCTTTAATAACACTCTGCTTGTATACTTATCCTATTATCTTGAGCAATTTGACCAGGTCAACTTTTAAGGATACCTATGAAGAAAACTTTCTATCTTACAAAATTCATTCAGCCCATTTCTAAAGCAAAGAAATTGCCAAGTCTGCAACCATTAGGGTTGTTTTTTAATGTGATTCATCTGCTGGCCTTCTTTACAGTACATTTGGATTAAAAAAAGAAGCCAATGATGAATCTGATTGGCCATAACCACTATTGGGTTACAAAACATGTGTTTCATGAATACCGTAACACTGACAATGATAAGTTTGTTCCAAATTACGATAATGCCTAGTTGCCTTTGGTTGCTGTCAAGGTGAATGATATGAGTTTCTTAACAGATCCCTGTATGGCAGTAACAATAAGCACAAAAAGAAAGCTATATTGGTCTAAAGAAGAAGTGACTGACTTGCTTTGGATCATCAATTAGAATTCAGTATTTGAAGGAGTAATAATATCATGCTTTTGTGAAGGGATCATAAAGCAAGCAACAATCATGGTCTAGAAACACCCAAATAAGTGTGGATTATCGAGGATGTGGAAAGAAAAACTTTGGGTAAACTAAAATGAATATAGTTGAACTATAAATCATGTATGAAAACTATTGTACAGGTTTCTATATAGCATACCAATTCAGTGGCTTTAAACAAGTTTGACTTTATGAAGCAAATTAAGAGTTGAAAAAGAGATGACAGTTTAGCTATCTATCTTTGCTTTGCTCCCCCTGATCTGAAAAAGGTTACTCTACAAATTCTTGTGGTTATTGGAAGTTATGCAAGCTTATGTTTTTGTAGAAGATTCTAAAGCCTTGATTATGCACCTGCTGAATCTTGACAACTTCATTAATTAGCCTTCAATAATTAATTTCTCATCATGTTTGGAAGTAAGTTAAGAATTCCTAAGGGTAGTACTGATTAAATCTCATTTGTCTGTGGAATCTTTACAGATCATCAACTGTGCTTCAATAATCTATCACGAAGTGGCATTTACACAAAACTTTATGTCCTTTTTGTAAACATAAATTTTATTTCTTTCTTACTGTGACATTTATGGTCCATGCAGGTACTGAATTTGCTTGGACTTCTTTACCAAATGGAACATCCTTTGTTTTCCCAGACATGATTCCAGGTGGCATTCTATTTCCTGAAAGATATGAACAGGCTAACCTATGTAAGTGTCTTAAGTTTTCAGAGAAACTATTCTATAGTCCTCAATTAGCATTACTGATCACCAATGAGCAGCTGTTAACAAAATCTGTTCTCTATCAAGGCAATGAGAAACAACATAGTCTTGGAATTCCTCCATCAGCAACTGAAAGCCACAATGTTCTTAATGCAGCATCAACCGTTCAAGAATCATCTAGGTTTTCACCCTCCAGCTGTGCTCACTCTCTTCTGTCAGCTCAATCACAGATATTGCCAAGTCATTCAACAGGAATCCTAATGGCTAGGCCTTTGATCGATCAAGTAAGTTGCAACCATCATAATGTTTGTCAAAATTTTGACAAAACTTCTGGTGTTACATCTTCAGGAAAATACACAAAAAAAGGCTTTTATTCATCTGGAATGAACTCTATGGATGGTGCTCATTCATGGTCCAGTATGGTTCCTGACGCCAGTCATGCTGTTGACTTGAAAGTCAAAACAAACGAAGTTTCTCAAGATCATTTGAATGACAAGTATTTTCACTCTCCTAAGCGTGGGTCCACTGTTGATTTGATACGACTGTCATCACATCTTAAAAGGGTGGAGCAACAAAGGAATTCCATACAACCAAGGCAGCATGATGATGATATATGAATGTTTCCTGAGTGTTTAGAAGGTGCAGAAGGAACAAGGTATGTAAGCATAACCAGTGTAAGTCCTTATTGCTAATACTTTATAACAGGCTTTTAGAGTTGTTCTATTTTGCCTGATCAGGATATGACATGCTTGTGAATGGATGATGAGGCTGGCGAGCCACATTCCTGTGATAACAAATATTTAGACTTGAAGCAAAAGATATGAATAAATTTGATGACAGTAACTGCATGGCATCATAAATCAAAAGTGTTTTTTTTTGTTAAGAAAGTTGTTCAAAAATTACATTAATAATTATGTCTGCTTTGTTCTATAAATCTGTGATAGTTACTATTCTCTCTTCAGTGAAGGCAAACTCTTCATTTTTTCTATCATATTTTTAACCTCATAAGTCTCTTTTAGTTTCATTGCAACTTGTTTCCTTGCACATTAATGAGTATAAAACAGTTGTACAACAGTAATTAGGTACAACAATTTATTCTATTTTGTCTCGAGGAGTAAATGAAACAGATAATTGTAGGTGCAAGTTAAAGTGGAGGCAGTAGGAAATACATACCTTGCATCAAAATATTTAACTAATTTCATTTTTGCATTTGTAGGAGGCTGGTATAACTTCAAATTCAGTTGATACTATTCTCCTTTCGCTATTAGGTATGTAATAGAAAGTGTAATGCCGGTTTTCCTCTTGTTGTAAAGCTGATTTGTTCCTTCAGTTAACTCTTTTTTCCCCTTTATTTTGAATTGCAAATATCATGCTGGTTTACCCAACTAGTATATTATTGGGAGAGCTTCAGCTGTTGATTTTTATAATTGTAAAGTGATACAAGTTTGTTCCCTTCAAGCATTTCAATTATCAGTTGCATGATATCACTAAGGACTTGCAGGTTTTTGTTTATTTGAAAAGGTCCCTATTTCCTATCAGCATCACTTTGGTTTCTTTGAAATGATAAGTTTGAAGGGAGTCAATTGAACAAATACTGAAGGCAAAAGGGAATAATATACCACCATAAAATTAAAGTTGAATTCTTTTGTATCAAATTCTTTGTAGGACTCGGAATTATTTACTTCACAAACAGGTTTGTGATGGATTGAGTAAATTGGTGACCTTTTTAATGTTGTTTCTTGTTAAATATTATGCAGCACTAGTGCTAGTGGGCAGAATTTCGGTCTGCAATTCCTTGCAACCAGCAACTTTCATATAAACTATCCCAATATTCTGCACTAGTTCTGCTGCACTAGTGTTTGGGCCCGTATGCATGCATGCCGATGCTCCTGCGGCCAACTTTCTGAATCATTTTATACTCTGTTCTGCCGTAATTGACTTGGCTGATGACGCCGGATGCTATGTTAATTAATGGCAATCATTGTACCAACCCAAGATTCATATCAAAAAGTGGAGTCGAAAGCAAATTAACAAATTCTTTGACAACAACATAGACAGCCTGCTACTAATTCATGCGTTGTCCTCAATTACATCCTACTTAATCATAGCTTATACTAAGATAATTGATACATGGGAGGGAGTCTGATCACGATCACTGAAAATAAGGATGTGTGTTTATCTCAATTAAATATTAATTAAGGAAAAAATGGATTGGTTCAATTACTAAAATATTTATTATGAAAATTATATAAATATAAATGCACATTCTTGCCAGCTAACAAATAATAAAAATGATACGAGTATCGTTTCTATAAAAATTAATTATTTGTGATCTAATTATTTTGAATAACTTAAATAAAAAGATAATTTATACTAAAATTAATTAAATGTTAAATTAAAATAAATAAATATATGTAAAAATTAATTGGAGAGATAAGTTTCAGGGTATTCGGCTTCACTAAAACTTTCGGAAAGACTCTATCTAAATTTATAGTTGGTAATTAAAAATTTATAATTATTCGTTTAGAGTTATAATAAAACTATTTTAGAATATTAATCTATTATACTTCTATGTGAATTAAGATAGTTAAAAACATATCAAGTATTAAGTTTTGTACATTAATTACACAAAAATATACAAGTTTATGATTTTATTATAAATTTTAAATCATTTAAATACTAACTGATTATTTAAAAATATTAAGAATAATATTAAATACTCAACCAATAAAAACAAATCTTGATCACACTAACACTAAATAAATAAAAGTTAAAATATTATAGTTAGCTATATCATAAAACTGAATAATAAATTTAATGCATAATGAAATAAAATGGTATCATATTTATTTTATTAAACATCATTAATAATAAAAAATAATAAAAAAAAGAAATTAAATCTAAATTATAAGTTAAGATGATGAATTATTTTTCTTATTTCGTCAGGCTCGTCAAATTCTTCTTCATATGTTTTTTTTTCTTGTGGCTCTCTTGGTGATTTTTGTTGGTGGTCCTTTTCTCTCGACCTCTAAAATGATCTATTTATATCTCATTAAACGGCACAAATTTATTCTTTTTTTTTATCCTTATTTATTATTTTACAAATTTGCAACCTAGTGCTGTAGCCCTAGAGCTACTATTTTCAAAGTCGCAAAAATAATGCAGCAATGGTAGTGTAGCATAATACTATTCATGAATATTGTAATAGCGTTATGGCACTGAGCATTCTGGCCAATGTGTCTTATTATGTGCTCGAAATCTTATTTTTCACTCTAAAAATTTATTATTACATGAATTTGTAATTGCCTGAGCAAATAATAAATAAATTGAATAAAAACACACTAAAATAAAGGGTTATTTTTAAATACTTTCTTAAAATTTCGTAAAATTATGTATCAATATAATTTTTTTTTAAAAATAATTTATTTTATTTTTTATTTTTTTTAAAATATAATTTAAAATAGTATAATAATTAAAATAATATTGTGTGTATATATATTTTATATATTATTATTTCAAATACCTTCTCATAATAAATAAATAAAGGGATAAATTAGTTAAATATTAAAAAAAATAAACACATTAATTTTGTTGTAAATATTAAGTATTATCTCACTTACACATTGAATTTGAGAAGCTTTATCAAATCAATAAAGTTAAACTATGCAAGTGGGATCATCAATAAAATGTGTACATTACTTCAATTTACATGATTCATATAGCCATTTATTCGAGAGGTAATTTAATTTGAAATAATTAGTTTCATACCAAGTATGCATTTTGAAGATGTTATTAAACTTTTATAAAATTTATTTAAAATCATATTCAGAGTTAAAAGATGTTTCTCTTGGAATTTAATTTCAAAAAAATAATTATGTTTTCAGAATTTAATATATATGAATTATATAAATACAAGAAGTCATGAGATTTTAAAATTTTCGAGAAATAATAATAATAAGGTTTGAAAAAAATAAAACTTCTTAAATAGAGTTTTATGCAATGAATTTTCACTAATCAAGCTTTTAGTTAAAATTTTATAATAATTTTTTTAAAATTATATTACATTATGAGATTTTCAAAATAAATTAAGGGTATTTTACAAAAATTTATCGTTTAAAGACCAAAATTTACAATGCAACTAAATGTTCTATAACATGATTCTAGTACTATGTCTAAAAAATTATTTCAAAAAAATATTACAAATGATCAGTTACTCATTGTGTGATATTAGAAATGTTCATGAATAATTTTAAAATTTGTAAAAATTTATTGTTTAAAGAATGAATGCTACCTTATTATGTAATTTAAAAAATACTTTTCATAATTAAAATTTGAAAATTTTACGTAAAATAGTTTTATAATATTAAAATAGGTGATGTAATAAAATTATTTAATCAATAAATAAAAATAAATTTATTTATTAATAAAAAATAAATTGTATATATATATTTTATAATAAAAATAAAATTTATTTTTATTTTTTATTTATTATTAATAAATAATTTTTTTTATTAATTTAATAATTTTATCACATTAACTATACTAACAGGAGATAATCATCCTACTCACTAAACACCCTCTCTTAAAATACACCTTTTAATATGTTTTGGGATATGTAACAGCGATGAAATCCTAACAATACAACATTTTTATTACACGTGCTTGTAAGCATTTCCATATTCCATTTCTACTCCTCTCCCTTAAAATTTTGTATTCCTGAAACTGTTTTATAAAAACAAAACAGTAAATCAAATCTTGTTGTACTTTAAAACAGCTGTTCGAGAATAACAAAAAAAAATCAAAATTGTAACTGAGAGATCTGTTTTGGAGTTGTATCTACTCTCAACTTTCAAAAGACAGATTCTGTGTTTTTCAAATACTGTAACACTAGATCTATTTTTCTTTAATTATTTTAACAATTAAAATGTTATATTTAAACCATCACATTGTTGTAATTAAGCTTGAATATTTACTTCCAGCATCAAAAAAAGGAAGAAAAAGAAATCTTAAATGGCACATAAAACTAGCTAGGAAGGCAATTCAAAAGGATTAGTGCTATAGCATACTGAATACACATTCATAACATGAAAGAAATATTGCAGAGCTGCAACTGTCATTCAGTGGTTATCAAGAAAGAAGAACCAAAAATCAAGCAAAACATGAACTGGTAGAAGAAGACAATGAGTTTCAGAACGAAAGCTAAATTAACAAACAAACAGAGTCAGGTGCACTTCGGAAATCCAATGTCTCGGCGTTGTTGGGTTAAATATAGGTTACTTCATTCCTGCAAAATGGAAAACCTAAAAGGCGTCAGTGCAGCTTCTGCTTTAGCTGCAGCCCAAGCCAGCTGAAACACACACAAACAGGCATATATCCTTAACATAGCTAGGGATGATATAATTTTCTTACATTGCTGCTGGTCTCGGAAGAAGACCCGATTAGCGAATTTGGAATGTACCTAGCCCACTGTACAATCGTATAACCAGCAAGGTAGATATATAAGGGAATGACTTATCAAAAACTGTGCCTAGCCCTTTGGCATGCACTTATCCTGAGATAAGAATGTAGTTAACTTACGTTTTTGGCTGCTGTGCTGAAAGCTTCGCGGTGTGGTATCTCAGGATTGGCCGCTTTAATCCGCTGTATCTCCTCCCTTGTACATAAATTTGAGAAATTTTGTGCAAAGTTAACTAATAACTGAAGAACTTTGACAATACTAGTGCCAGTAATAAGGTAAAGGAGCATTCAATTAACATAACATTCATTCAAAAAGTATGAATAACTTGTTATATCGAAGATCAGAATATATCAATAAGAGAGCCAAATCCGTAAAAAAATGAAGAGAAAATTTCTTTTTCCTTACTTCATGAATCGATTGTATGCCGACGGAAGCCTGTGTTTCTTTTCTGGTGCTGCAAAACGTGAGAAATTATATACAAAGCGGTAAAAGGAAGTTAATTATACAATTTAATGTATGTCAAAGAGAGAAACGGATTTTCTACGTTTTACGACAAATGGTGCTTTTGGGGACAATGGCTCGCTAGAAGTGGATGAAGATGATGAGGCATTCCCCAATTTGAAGTCATGGCAGAAGCTCTGCTTCTCCTAAAATAGTTCACATCTTCCATCAGTCACTACCAGATATGTATGCACACACCAAACAGAGGCGTCACTAAAGATATGGAAATCAGTTATTGCAAGGCAACATAAGCTTGTCCTGAATGAATATGTATTGAACATATATATATATATATATTGATGCCAATTCCTCTTCGTCTTTAATTATTTGTGAGCATCATGCTTGTGTTTAGCATACCTCAAAACTGAGACTCATTTGGCATGGGCCCTGCTGTGGAGCTCTGGTACTGAGAAAGGATAGATTACTGCAATGTCCACATTTCACTGTCACAGTGTCCAGCAACCTTTTGCATGGAATCCCAACCTACAAACAAATATAACCAAAACAGCATACAAAACCATGAAAGTATAAAAAGAAGAAGAAGAGGAAGAGGAGGATTGTTTAAATAATACGGTATTTTATTAATTCTACTTCTAACTTGATAATAAAGGACGAAAAACAACTATCACAAAGTATAAACACAGCACTTTCTTTACATATATAACTAGACATTCTTCTTTTGCTCCATCAATCGATCGCTTTATGCATGATAATTGAGAATATACCTTGAAATTTTCATGCATGATAATCGGTAGTAGAAGAAAATTGGTTTATGTTGCTTTCCATAGGTATGCATATAAACAAGGCTTCCTATAGTTGAAGAAAGAATAAATGTAGGAATAACAGTGGGTGTAGGTGAAATTACCGCAAGAACAGTGCTGCAGAAGTTGCAGCGGACATAGCAGAGATGCTCAGATTGTGGAACTTGGAGATCCATGGAGATGTTTTCTTCTAGGTTCATTTTCAAAGGAGGAGAGAAGAAAACAAGCTATGCAGGTTAGGCTTTGACAGATAAGAAGAAGAAAGCTTTTAGGGTTTGTGATAATTGATAAGAAGAGAGAAGAGAAGAAGCGAGAGTAAATAAAGGTCTGAGTAGCTAGGCGTCAAAATGAAAAATCTAGGGGTACCATACAAGTCAAATTGCACATTCGCTGCAATTTTTCGCAGAGCTGAATTGCACGGTCGCTTCCTTTGATGCTTGGTAAATAAAAATCTCGCGATATTTTATCTTTTTCACTCTTTTCCATTGTTTCATTGGGTACGTGCTCTTGTTCCAATCCCATGACACCCTGACGATAAAGCTAGTAATGTTATATTTTGGCGGTGAGAATTTGCAGAAAACTATTGAATTATCGTGTGAAAGTGAAGTTAATCAGTTCAAAAAGCATGCGATTTGCCAAAAAACAAACTCATAACTCAGAGCTTGTATTAATTCCAGTAAATCTGTTGAATTTGCTATTAAATCAACCCATTCCGGAACAATACATCAAGATAAAATAATTCGTATCTTTCTGTGTAAATCCTCAGTTACTTGTTATCAAGCAATTTACTTCATCAAAGGCTTGTTAATCGATCAAATCAAACGACCCACTCTCTACCATTTATTTCAAAACTCTGAAACATTCCCCTTATCTTACCATAGGTCAGCGAGCAGTACTGTCTTTTACAGTGGCTTTTGGTGTAGATTGATCGATCAATTGAATTCCTTAACGAGGTTTGAAGTCTGATCGAATCCGATTAATCATTCACATGTGCCAGAAACCTAATTGCATCTCACCACCGTTTCATGGGTCTGAGTTTGTGATTGTAGCAATGTATGCCTCCATACATAAAACGGCAACATGAACATTAGTGGCTGACGCATTAATTGCTGAGCTCAGAACATGTCTAAGATGGATTGCATAAGTAGTCATAAGCCGTTCCAATAATGATTTATCGTCACTCAGCTCATAATACATTCATAATTCCTCTTGCAAAAATAAAAATTTGTTGCGTTGGAACCGACAGAACTTCATCGATGCAAAGAAATTATAACTCATTTTGTGTTAGGTATCTATAAAAATTTATTATGTTAGGTGCTGCCTTTGTTATCTTCATTTAATTTTCTTGGTCACACGCCCTATCCCATCTTACTATATTCATACTCAAACGCACAAATCAATTTTTTTTTATTTATTTTTTCTTTCTGCCAAGTTGAATGTTGAGTAGTATAATTTTCTAGATCTTGAAAAAAAAATTCCAATCCAAGGCAATAATGTTGATTATCAGGTAATATATTACATTGATGTTTATAATAAAGACTTTTTCAACAAGTGCAAGAGTAGTGAAAACTGGGATCACGCATAAACAATGGTTACTTGTTTAATTTTAGCATATTAGCAGTTGATCAAGACTGCATGAAACAGCTCTATGATCACTGTAGCCTTATGTATGTCTGTATGTGTGTGTTTATATATATATTAAATGTTTTGATAAGTGTTTGCAAATGTCTAATAATTAAGTCCTTCTAATCAAGGAAGAACACGTGTGTGTGTGTGTGTGTGTGTGTGTGTACACGATGGGAAAAGCCAAAACTGATGAGGATTCCCAGAGTAAGAGGAGGACAGAAATTAGACACAGCTTGAATTATACGGCATGAATGAGTGATTGAAATATATAAATACAATAAGAAATTAACTGAGCCAAATCCTGCAGTGAATTGTTAGCAGGAAATGATAACCGGATGAGTTGAATGTGGTGTCGTGTCGAAAATATCATAAACAGAAGTTGAATTGAATGAAAAGATAGTGAAGAGATGAGCATCTGTCCATGTATTCCATCTTTTGTGGGTGCAATGTTAAAGAAGGAAATTTGAAAGAGATGGAAGCTAGAATCATACGTCAATGTCATATTTTCAAGATGGCAGGCAGTGAATTTAGAAGAGATGGGTTTTGTGTCTTTATTTTGATGGGACGATTCCTCAATTGCCATAGACGGAAACAAAGCTATTTTCACAGTTGGTAACCTAACCTTTCTCTGCTCATATAACTCGACTTTCCCAAGGTGCATGCAATGCAAGCTAGCCTGCTTTTGCCCTTGTCCTTGCCCTTGCCCTTAAGGCCGTTGTATATTTGTTGTTTGCTAGCTGCTAGCGTTGGCTTAGCTTTAGCTTTTCTTCATTTCAATTTACTACTGACTCCTTCTGATCTATGCAATTTATAGAGAGGCATGCATTTGTTTGCCACGAGATTCCCATTTCTTTCCTTCGAATCTTATCAGCTCGTTCACACACACAGTTCTGTTCATTAACGGATTTGTACACCATCGTTTCATCTATGTTCGCCCTTCTTTCTTACCTATATCTGGAAATTATGATTAGACTTCTCCATTTCTCTCTCTCTCTCTCTGTAAATCAACAGTTTCTGGGGCATATAATAACAATGTTGCGAGAAGCCAAACCCCAAGAACATAGACATAATTAAAAGAAAAACAACCGAAATTACCTTTAATTAAGCCACTTCTAAAGATAAGCTATATATGATCATATATTAATTAACTGTTTCTTTTTGGTACCAATTCAAATATTTCAAACCAATCAATTCATTTCTTAACACACTTATATCCTTACGTGCATTTATAATTTTCCTGTACAACATTTGCTCCAGCATACACCTACCTACCAACACATATTGATACTATGATTTAAATAAAAGCATATGTAGCAACAACAATCGTCCCATGCACCCACTCCCGCGAGCAAGGACATGATTGGGTGACACTTATTATAAATTTTTTGTATTTAATTTTATTAGAAATAAAATTTATTTTACACATAAACAATTCCAATATTTTATTTATGCTTTGCTTCTTCAGCTACTTAACCTGCAATCTATCAAGAAATTATGATACAAATTACTTTTGATGCACACCAAAAGAAAATATTTATTCTTCTATGGTAAACATAAAGCCTACAAAATAGTTTCATCATCATTGTATAATTATTAGTATATCAATGTATTGTGATGTTTCAGATAACTAGTTAAGATATTGTTTGTTTTGGAACTTTATAATCCACGTAATTTTATTCTAACACTTAAATTAAATAAATTTTAGATCTCAGCTAAGTGATATAAGATATTACAATCTATTTTTTTGGAACCTAATGTCTTTGTTAGTGCACTTTTGATTGAAAACCGGCTCTGATACTATTTGTAATGACTCGGTTCATCAATTAAAAAAGGTTAGAGTACTTATAAAAACTATCTATAAATTTCACCCAAATAAAGTGAGATATTATAATCCACTTTCTTTGAAATCCAATGTTTTTATTATTACACTTTTAGTGAGAAACTTAATTTTGATGCTATAGTGATAATTCAACCCATTAGTCAAGATATTATCCATTTTGAAGCTTCGCGATCTGCATGGTTTTGTTCTTGGCAACCAATGTCTTCGTTAATGCACTTTCAATTGAGAACCTATCTCTATCTAATATTATATGCGATGACTCGGCCCATTAGTTAAGAAATAGTCTGTTTTTTAGCCCAACGTTTTTGTTAGTACACCATCGGTTAGAAACCTAATTTTGATACTCCATGTGATGATTTAGCCCATTAGCCAAGATATTGTCCGTTTTGAAGCTCCACCATCTGTACAATTTTGTTGAGAACTCATCTCTAATATTATATGTAATGACAAGGCTCGATAATTAAGATATTGTTCACTTTTGGCATCCAAACGCTAAATAAACCCTAAGCCCAAAACACATTTTATTAAGCAATAGGTTTGAATATTTATATAAATCATCTCCACGTTTTACTCGAGTAAATTGAGATATTACATGCATTGATATACAAACAACAAACATAACATTTTAGATGACACTACAACAGTGTCAATAAAAAATTTTAATAAAAATTAATTTTATAAAAATTTGCGTATAACAAAGTAACGACGTTAGATATGATTTTTCAAAACCTCTCCAAAAGTTGATTTAGCATTCATTATATGAATGGATAATGTTGAAATGTGCCGTCAATAATTTTAAAAATTACAAAATTTATTATCTAATAAAGGAATGCTAACAGCTGATTTGCAATGTT
The DNA here is from genome assembly GCA_019650275.1 of Xylocarpus granatum. Classification (NCBI taxonomy): domain Eukaryota; kingdom Viridiplantae; phylum Streptophyta; class Magnoliopsida; order Sapindales; family Meliaceae; genus Xylocarpus; species Xylocarpus granatum. Next base: position 114,489 of record BNST01000260.1, read on the forward strand.
ATTTTGGATTTACTTTTTATGATAAATTTTAGAATATCTAACATTATTTACTGTAAATATGTCACGATTATGTAAAAAATAGTTAATTGATATACAAATTCTTTCATGTTTATGAGAAAGTTTCATTGATATATCTTGATGTTTGTTCTAATCTTGGTTACAAGTTTTGGTTTTGTAAAGTAACCAGAAACCTTTTTAGACAAGGGTCAACATATTTTAAAGGATTTGGAATGATTGTCGAAATTTTAGTGGTAGTTTTTTGAATGAATTTCAAACTCTCAGGGGTCTACGTATATTTTGATCAAAATTAAGGGAGACTACTGGAATTTTCTTTTGTTGTCAGTCAATAATGAAACTCACAGACCAATCAAGAAGCCACGGTGTCAAACAAATTTACGAGTGGGTCTAATTTGAAGTTTGGACTTTCACTCAAAGGCCCAATCACGTGGGACGGCCGAGTATTACGTACAATGGCCGCAACTTTAAAAATAGCCCTGGTTTCTGGAGGGAATCAAAACCCTCTCTGCATTTTGTGAATTTCATTCCCGCCATTTAAACTCCTCTCTCTCTCTCTCTCTCTCTGTGAACTATAAGGTCAATCTCCGTTCATTTCGGTTTCTTCTTTTGTTTTGTTTTTTCGTAGGTCTAAAACTTGCGTTGTCATGGCGAAGCCTGAAGGAGTAGTAGAAGAAGGAGAAGTGAGATCAGACGGTCTCGAAATCACGTCGATAGGATCCCTGTACAAAGGCCTCTGGGAGAAGAAGTACTGGAGCTCCTCGAGGGTTTGATTTCAGATTTGTTGCTTATTTTTCATTTTAAAAATGTTTATTTCAATTTCGCTTTCAATTTTACAAGGAATGTGTGATATATCGTTTGTTTACCAATTATTGGTTCTAGAATTTGGACTGGGGACGAAACTTAAAAATCAAAATGGCAATTTCGTTAAAAAACGCATCTCAAATAATTCGTATCCGTCAGTATGAAATATACACGCTACTGTAATGGTAGTCTTTTGCTATAATATCTCAAACTTGGCTGCCGATTTATTTAATTTGTCGTCTTCTATTCACCACTCTATGTGGCAGTTGGCGAAAATGTAGAAATTACTAGGTGAAGATTTTACACACATGATGACTACTATTTATATAATCTTTTTAACAAATGTTGAACCAATGATTGCATATTTAGTAAAAGTTTAACGTATTTAATCGAGAAACGTGTTCAAAGAGGCTAGACTAACTAATCAATGGTGGCCTAACTGCAATCTGGGCTCTGTTTTCAAAAACCAGGATATTTGAAGTCTTGGGATACAATCCGATAGAAAATAACAAAAATAACTTTATATTATTCTCTGATTTTTATTCAATTTCCAAAACTTCAAACTGCTGGTACTGGATAACTCAATTGGGAACAAGTTAAATGTCTATTCTATGACTGCATCAAAAAGCCGAGTTATTGGGTCCAGTCTATTAATATGCCTATTTTATCAAGCAGGTCTGATTAGAACTTCAAATTTTCTATTTTGCTACGAAAGAGGTCTTTAAAGTGATGGGTAGATAATAATTTATTAAATTTCTTGTACAATAAGAAGGGGATGAGGTTCATATCACATTAATAGCTATTCAGACTAAGCTTATTGGGTTGTTTCTCTTCAGACTTAGGTCTTTATTGTATTGTGATGAAGTTAGTCTGTGAATCTGAAATTCTGCATCAAATACTTGTATGAACAAGGTTTGTAGACTAAATAAGCTGAAAGTAGATAAGTTGAATCAAAGAGTATGAATTCACTATGTAAGGCTTGTGTCAGTTTTTTATTAGAATGTTGTTCAAAGATTTGGGCCATTATTCTTGGAGAATATGGGATTGGACGTGGTAGTCATATGCAATATACTATGTGCCCAACAAATCACATCACTCCCAGCTGGCTGAATCATGTTAATGTAGGGTAAAGATCGCTATCCTTATCCTGTGGGATACCATGCTGTTCGAGCTCACAATGGGAACATGTGCAAGATGGAAATTCATGAAGGCCCGAAAGGTCCTTTATTCATGGTAGGTATGCAGACCTTGGACTTTCAACTTGTGCTAACTGGTTTTTGGTTGTAATGTTTTTTAAAATGATATTGGTTCCAACATTTTCTTGCAGATTACTTCTGCTGATGGACATTCATCCTCAGGACAAACTCCAGATATCGCATGGGAGAAGTTTCAGAAGAAACATTGCTCCCACATGAAGACATGGCATGGAAAGAGACTTTCATGCAAGATAGATGGTGTGGAGGTAGATGTTACTGCTATTAGCATTTAGTTTTTTCTTTGCATCAAATATAGAGGGTTGTGGTTATGTTCAACTTTCTCACATTGTGACTGTGAATATGTATCCAAATGATCTGGAATGGAGGGTGAGGCCAAGTAAGTTTTACCAGGTAAACAAAAGGATCTTAGATATTATGCTAAATGGAATTCCTGTATCTGCATTTGATGTGCAGTTTTTTGGGTTCAAAAATTCATTCGTCCAGAGGTTACTTCGAGAACTGGTGGCAAATATCAATGGAATGGCAGAAAGGAGTTTGTTATCCTTAAGCTTCTGCAATGGGGCTTCCAGCACAAAGCATGATAATCAAATCCCAAATGCATGTGCACTTGTAGATTTACAGTCATACTTGCAGAGAACACCAGTTAGAAAGAAGAGAAGTAGGATATGTGAAATCAGCAATATGAAGCCAGTTGGTAAGAATGGCTTTAAAAAACCTCGGTCTGCAAATGAACATGAAGTTCATGGAGAGCCACCACTGGTGCACTTACATTCTAAAGCAATTCAGGACAAAAATGCTAACTTTTCAGCTCAAGATGGTTGTCCTTCAGAATCCATTGATTTCTCTGGTCATCTTGTGGAGAAGTCTGTTCATGCTCAAGTGAGAGAATTTGAAGGTCTGGAAAATTCTAAATCCATTACAGTGGCCAACAACTTGGTTGAAGAGGAAAACCTGTGAGCACTTCTATCCCATTACTTGCTGCTTTTTTTTTCCTATGTTAATGCTTTGTGATTTCCACATTTTTCATTCTGCCTTCCCACACTATGTAGGTCCTTATGTTAATTGTAACTGGTGAATTGCAACACTTAGAGCTATGTTTTTTTTTAAAATCTTTTCCATTTGTGCTAGTTTTTGTGCATTTTTGATTTTACGTCCCATTGTAATGTATTGTTGAATGTTTCATTGTAATGTATTGTTGAATGAGAAACATTCTTAACTTCTCACAGCTTGATAGGTCAAAGAATCATAGTTTTCTGGAGGCGACAGAAGATGGAGATGCACCAGTTCTGAAAGACTCTCCTTGTGTAGAAAATGCCAATTTTTGTGCACCTGATTCTAATGATTTTGCGGAAGGTATTACTTAACCACATTTGATTGTAATTACATAGGTTTTGTTTGGCTTAAATCTTCATACCACCATTTGTAATATTTCATAAGTCATAACCACCTTATTTATTGCTACATGAATAAATGCAGATAGCAGTATGCATTCCTCTCGAACAGCTTGTGATAAAAGTAATTACAGTTTGAAAGAAGATTTTGTTACAGCCAACAATGTCACTTCAACAGCATTGGTGGCTGATTCACATGCAGAAGAAATTGACACATCTAATTCAAACTTAAGTTCTGAAAAGGTTGATTTTGATTCAGTTGGTCAGGAAGTCACCGAGGCCATGATGACGGTCTTACTTCCACAAGCTATTCCTCTGCTTAATAGGGTCTCAAGAAAGAAAAGGGCCACCATTAGACCTTCAGCAACTTCACCTTGCAGGGTAAATCTGCAGGAGGGAAAAAGTGGAACTAATCACTTGATGGATGCTTTGTTTCCTGGTATAGTTGATCCCTTAAACCTATGTGTTTACTTGATAATTTTATTGCTAATATCAACTACAGTAACTCTAATGCTTTGTTAAGCCAAGATTTCTCAACTTAATTTATGGTGTAAGTGCCCTAATAGTTTGGTCACTGCTTTCTTCTCTTAAACCTGCAGCTGCAGATCTAATTGAGAAGACAAATGGGGAGAGGGTGGAAAATTTGGGAACACAGGATGTGGATCTTGGTTTGGGTGTCCATAGTTTTGAAAATTCCACGTCCATTGTTCTTGACAGTTTTGAAGATGATCAATGTAGAGATCATATAACTAACAAAGGGATATTGTCTTCTAATTGTATTCACAAAGATACAAATCTTCCCAACCCTCAGAACAAGCTTGTAATAGAAGATGGGAGGAATGAATCATCAATTTATGTTGTTGAGACCAGAAACAACCAGAATGTCTTGTGTCATGAGGAAAACATGGCCCTGGATAAAAAATTTCCAGACAAAGATGTGTGCATATCTGAGTCTCTTCTGGATTGTAGATCTTCTAGCAAGGAAATTTTCTCTGAAAATGTTTCGGATGTTTCTGCAAATTTGGACAAAAACTCGGCAAGTGTTGAAATCTATCCTGTGGAAAAAGACCTCAAAATGGAACCTGATTGCACTGAAGGTAATGTTCATTGATTTTGAATTTAGTATTCATGTGGAAAGTTACTGATGTATCCACCTTGTGCCTGGTATGAGATGCAAGGAGCCAACTTTTCTCCTACCCATCAAATTAAATTCATTAGCTTATTTAAGGACCTTTCTCTTCAGAAACAGTTTATTTGTGAAAGAAACTTATATTTGTTCCTCTGAGCAAAAACTGGAAGCTGTAAAGCATTAAATGTATGTAACCTTATGCACTATCTGCACAAGGACCTGTTTAAGATGTGGAGCTTTATATTGTTGTTTGAGTTTTAGTCCCAAAAAAATCCTTGTTGTTTATGATTTTCAAGGAACTGAATAGTGACAGTGCTTTTACCACTATAGATGCAAATGATGCTGACAAAAGAGGCAATAGAAATACTCAGCAACTATCAAAGAGTGATATTCCTGTTGAAGTGGAAACTACTGAGACTGGGTCCTTTGCACAAGTCCCAAATAAAGTATATTCCAGAAAGGTCTCCAAGAGAACTTCTTTAACAAGGAAATTCAATGGTCCTCTCTCAGAAAGTACTATATGCAGAAACTTTGGAGATGATTATGTTCCCAAGCAACAACTTGATACTGAAATTTCACTTGCCTTTAAGATTAGTCAAATGAGGTCTTCTGATGACAAACCACATAAAGAAAATTTTGCTTGTGCTAAAGATATGCTTGGGGTACCGTCCTATGGTTTGCCAGCTATATCACAGAGTTCAACAGTCTTTTGTGACTCCAAAGAAAAGGATTTTTGTAACTCTTTTGATACATCTACCTTACACATGAGGAAATCTGAAGTCAATCCTGACAAGGAACTGGTTGAGCAAGTGAACCTTGTAGAGTTTAACTCTTCTGTGGCATCCCAGCAACAGGAAATAAGTTGCTGTGAATACAATACATCTAATGCCAAGGAAGCTAAAGTTACTTCAGATTTGAAGCTTCCAAAGAATATGGAGAGTAATAATGAGCTAGTGGGCACTTTTGATCTTGTGGGATGCTATTTTCTCCCCATGCCTGTTTTATCAGTATTGTTATGCACAATAGGGAATGAAATTTATGTTTGTGCTTCATGTGGTCTTCTGGTTGATAAAAAGAGAACCCTGTTCATCTATAAGGTAGCGATTCAAGAACCAAGGGTGGGGTACCCTTCTTTTGTTGGTAAGACATCAGTAATGTTGCCATTTCTGAAAGATAACTTTGGCAGAGAAGTAAGTTTTCCTATGAACACCTTTGCACTTTTTTACAGTTCTATTTTTGGTTCCTTGGTATGCTTCACTGCTCAATGATTACTTTTATAACTTGTAACACTTTGCAGATTGCACTGGACAGATCTTTGCTATTCACTCCAGATGGACAGTCTCTTGTTTTACTTGACAGCATGAAAACACCTTATTGCAGGTGATTATTTCTGCACATTATATCACACTCAAATATTTGTGAACCAGGTGCAAGAATAGCGGAATTAATTTCTATACATTTTTTCAGGGAAGGGAGAATTGATTGTTTATGCTCAACATGTACATCAGAATGCTTTCAGGAGAATGCAGTGAGGATTGTGAAAGTAAAACCTGGTTATGTTTCCATTATGGCAAAATTGAAAACAGTTGACCGTGTGCGGTGTATATTGGTTTGTGAGCCTAACCATCTTATTGCTGTTGGAGAAAGTGGGTGTCTTCATCTATGGAAAATGAATTCAACATGGAGGTGAATTTATCTTCTAGTTTGCTTCTTTTTTTCACTCTGAGCAATTTTTATGCCTTTTTTCTATACTTTTAACATTTAATTATACTTAAGATTTAATACTGTAGCTGTGAACCTGGTTTCTGATCAAACTGTTTTTTGCTTTTGTGTCCATTTATAATTGGAGATCATATGGTGGAAAGTCATTGTTTGTTAAAATTAATATGCAGCATAAACTGCTACACTATTTAAGTCCGAATAACACTTCCAGATCCCCCTGACATTTTGGAGGGATTGGTGTGACAAAAAAGGTGAGTGGTGTTTATTAGGGAAAAAAAATCTAGTCCTTAGGATATTGTATCCATGAGTTATCATTTTTGGAGGCTTCTCATTGTTCACAAGCTCCTATTCTACAAAGTAACTGGTCTGCATATTTTTATATCAGTAGAAGTAGATCTTTATGTTGTCTATTATTTATCAGGTTTAGCTGATGTTGTGATGTATTTGTTTTACAAAAAATTTACTTATCCCATTCTAGTAGTGATAGGATCTTGGGTGAACTGATGGTCCCTTATATATACGAACCTGTTGATCTATGTCAGTTGACATTTGTGGTTTTACTTTAATAGTTTATCCTTGAAGTTTTATCTTATTAGAGATTTTGAATTAGGTTTCCATCAATTCCAAATGGAGAATTTAATTTAATTTTATTTCAATTTCATCATTTCAGTGCACAGATAGAAGAATGTACCATACCAATTAATGGTTGCATATATCCTTCCATAGTGGAATTGAAGAGAATCTCGAAGAGATCACCTCTTGTTATTGGTCATAATGGTTTTGGGGACTTTGGCATATGGTAAGTTGCTTTTGCTGCCCATTACTATGGATAACTATCTTATTTAATTCATTATAAGTTATTAATTTGGTAATCAGTGTGTGCGCTTCTCTAATTGATGCAACTGTTGTGGAAACCTTTGTAATCTTATATTTCTCTATTACTTCATAATTTAGTATATTTACATTTGGTTGTTTATCGATATATTTCATGTATTTATTTCAGTTTTCTGCCATGGTAACAGGTAGTAGATTGGTTGAGAACACTTCTTTAATTAGGTTTTATCATTCATTTTGTGTCCCCTTTGGATTCTGTTTTAACTACAGGATTTTAAATGTCAATGTAGTATCATTTTTTTATTCTCCAACAAATTAATTGGGTTCTACAATTCTGGATTTCAATTGGATTGTTATGATTACAATTCCCAAGGGTTTTCCAAGCTTCAGGCTTATCTTTGATTGGTACAAAAGTTGCACATCTTCGAACAATTTTAGCTTCTTACTGGTTTATTGAGAACTTGAATAGAAAGCTAGACAAATTTTTCTGTGTTATTTCTTTTTGCCTTTTCATTTGTGCACATTTGTAAGTTTTTATAACAAATCTATTATCAACCTTCTACAATTCTATCTGGTATATAATGCTTCAGAATTTGAATATGAAAGTTGCTTGAGACTTCTTAGATTTTACCGAAGTACAATAAATTTAATGTATGATAAGAATCACCAGCCATATTTGATGCTGCCAACAGAGAAAAGATGAAGATACGAAAGGAATTGAAGCCTCCAATATTTAGGATAGAACTTCAAAAGAACATTGGCCTTGATCCTAAAAAACACGTGTACAAGGACAAGTGATTATGAGCTTAAATTTTCAACTGTCCCAAATCAGTTGCTATTTTCCTTGAGATAGTGTTCAAAAAATTCTGAGATTTAAGTTTCATTGCCTTATTTTAACCAGTATGAAATTTATGAAATTTTATTTGGCAACTCCTTGGTTGAAATTTGCATGTCAGAATTTGGCTGAGATTTGTGTAACCAAAAGGATTAAAATAAATGTTGATAATGGAATTTAGAAGTTTGTGCAAAAGTACAGTTTTTCTGCATTCTAAATCTGATCAACTTAAGATGTTTACTTGTGTCAATGATTGGTGAAACTTATTGGGCCGTTGGTTATACAGTAGCCATTTGTCCTAGAAGAATGTTGATCAATTCATGTTTTTTCTTTTGACCAGTAGCTAAGGTTCAACATGTTAAACAGTTGTTGCTTCTAACATCCCCTAGTTATTTTTCTTTCTTTTTATCATTTCATTAATTACCTTAAGCTATATCATATTTAAATGCTTTTATTCCCTTGGAAAACTCTTGAATCATTTTCTGACTTGTTCAAGTTCATTTTTTATCTTGTTTCCTACTAAATCTGGAACTGGAAACTAACTACATGAGTTTTTTCATTTTTCCTGTGATGCTCTGCTCAATTTAACATTATTGAGCTTATGTTCCCAACTACAGGGGTCTAGTTCCTTTCAATTCTCTTTACCTATTGGTGTTCTGATCATTTCAGTTCAGTTATCATAATGTATGGTGCTATCATCTCATGTGACACAACCTTCTAATCAATTGCAAATTTAATTGTTTTTATTGAGCTTATGTTCCCAAATACAGGGGTCTAGTCGATTACTATTCTTGTTGCGTATGGGTGTCCTGTTCTTTTCATTTCAATTATTATAATATATGGTGCATAATCTCATGGGACAAAATCTTCTAATCAGTTTCAAATTGTTTTTCTAGGGATATTTCAAAGCAAGCCGTTGTCTCCTTGTTCTCTGCACCAAGCACCTCAGTTTATCAATTTGTTCCAATCAATTTGTTTAGTTGGCAAAGAGATGTCTCTGTTTTCATGGATGGTAATGTTGAGCATCTCAATGGAATAACGACTGCAACAAAATCATGGCTCTCAAAGCACAATGAGGACAATTCCTCTCTCCCATCAGAGGTGGAAGATATTGCTGTTTGGCTTCTTGTATCAACCTTCTCTGATTCTGATGCTCAACATGTATCAAGTGATGTCCAAATAAATACAGTTGGATTGTGGAGGATAGCCCTGCTGGTGAAAAATACACTGATCTTGGGAAGTCCATTGGATCCAAGGTGCTATGAAGTTCTACTTTCTAAAATTTAAACTTAGATTTACTAATCACAGAAATTGGATGCTCTGCCAATGCCTACCAAAAGTGATTTGTTCAATCTTGTTAGTATTTATTTGACTTGTAGCAGTTGATAGAAATTTAGTTTGAGGCATGCAACATGTTTCATCTCATACCAATTTGAACCCTTAATTGGAGACAAGATTAAAAGTGTTCCACATTTTCAGGGCAATTGGTCCAATTGGCTGTACTTCTAGACCATTGAAAAAATGGAAAATGCATTAAGATTGTGTAGCTTTGGTGATTTAGAGAAAAGAGACAAAATCAAAGATGAAACAACATATTTATTCATAGTTATGTTCACAAGTTCCTTCATGTTTTTGTCATTTTCAGTCAATCCTTACAACATTAAATGTGACAGAAGCCTATAACTTATTGTGTAGGACTGCTGCCATTGGGGTATCATCTGGCCATGGAATCATTGGTACACACGATGGGCTTGTTTATGCTTGGGATTTGTCTTCGGGAAATAAACTTGGCACATTGCATCATTTCAAAGGTATATGCCCATAACTCTTAAGTGACTTGCTATTGATATGGATTGAGAAGCTAGCGATCCCCATGTAAGTGCAGAAAACTATTATTAACTAGCCATGAAAGCATATTTCTTTTTGGTTCAGTGCCAACTGAAGGAAGCATTGTCCATTTTGTTTTCACTTATTATAATCTCAAAAATGATTTTTAAAAATATTTAGATATCAAAAATGATTTTTTAAAAAATGTTGTAATTTAGCATGATATTTATTTTACTAGTTTCTATGTGTGTGCAATTGAGGATGTGATTAATCCATTTTCAACTGGATGGATGAACCAATTATACAAGCCCAAGCCAAACCCCTATATTTTTTGCCTTAAAATTTAACCAACCACCTTGTGCTCTTCTGATCTTCAAATTTACAGAACTTTTAAATTTCGGAAGGGTTTTTAGTCAGGCATTTTTGGGTATATGGCTTAGAAGTATGTTGTCTAGTGTGATAGCTCACATATCTAGAACTGTTGTGGGTAGACTTCAGCAGTGTTCAAGTTCTTATGGCCTTGTTATGTAAGAGGCTTTAGGAGTGTCTTGGAAGCCTAATACAAGCATGCACCCATCAAATGTGCTGTTTAGGTTTTCCACTTCATACTCACAAGGAAATATTTATTGAAAATGGTATGGAACTGTCTGGTGGTACAGTTCGTTGGAACTTAATACTTGTGGATTGTTCAGCATTGGTTTTCAAAAATGGTCTCATTGTTATTGAAAAAGTTTAGTGATGCACTGGGTTATGCTTTCATTAAGATGGATTATCTTTGAAGTGATATATGAATAATGTATTTGATTTTAAATCTTCTATAATGTCACATGATTAGAATAGTATTTTTTTAGTCTGTCTGAAGCTCATGAGCTTTTTAGTCATTCTCAAAGTGCCATACTCTTTAATTATTGAAGGTGCCATTTATATTTTTGGGTTCCTTTTGGATGCTTTCCTTATAGAGCTTAGAACTTTAATTTTTCTTGCTGTATGCATCCCAGACATGAAATTGTGCCTTTTTTTTTCTCTTTTTTGTTTTGAATTATTATTTTATTTGTGAAGCCAGAAGACAAGCTAGCATCTTTTTTTAATTTAGCCTTCTGCAATGCTTCAAGCTTCATAATACCAATCTGTATTCCTGATATCTATTATTCTATCACTGTTTTCATGTTTCATTAACGCAAAAGATCTATGAACAAACTTAAAGAAGTGTACATGTCTTCTATTTGATTTTGCAAAGCCTTTTTGGGCATTAGACAGGATTCTTTGTGTCTTGCCATGAAATTCTGGAACTGGCAGTGAGAAGGTTTCACATTGGATCCAACTGTATCAAGACCTTTCCTGAGATTGCATCTTAGGTCAAAATGAACAACCCTGGTTTTGATTGTGTTGCTACCTGTGGGTGTGATATATTTGATATTCATGTTTATCAATTGAATTATGAATGAATAGCTGAGTTTTGACTGTTTGCGTAATAGCACTTTCTGTTTTTAATGGTGTTAGGCGGCACTGTTTCAAGTATTGCTACTGATGATTCGAGGTCACAAGTGTTGGCTGTTGCTGGTGATGGAGGTCAGCTGCTAGTTTATTTGCATGCTTGAGAAAACTTTGCAAATCAATAAAGGATAGAAACAAGTGAGTTTCTCTCCCCGTTGCTCCTCACATGTTTGGTAGATGAGCTGGTGTGGATATTCTAACCATACAATTCATACATTTAAATTGTTTCATCCCAAATCCCTACAATTTTGCCATTCTGCTCGGTTGCAGATGTATAGCCACTTTATCATTCTAATTTTGTCAATAACCATTATATGAAAGGGCCAATGCATATACAGTTGGATAATTAAAACCCATGTTCAATATGACTACACAAATAAGGAACTGGAACCATACAAAACTAGTGAAGAAAATCGATTGAGTTTCCAGTCCATATTTCTGGTTTATAACTAAAACTTATGTTTATGTTTTTTTTTCTGTCTTGTGTTCCTGCAATTTGTGATTAGTTTGTTTTTGACGTACATACTTTAGGTGTTGTATTAATAATTAAATCACCATTATCGGTCCATGTATGGTAATTTAAGCTAACTGGAATGGATGTGAGGACTAGGTTTCTCTTGCCAATTTTCTGCACTGACGAATTAATTACTAGTTAATGACAATTGTTTAGTTCGGGAGAAAGTGACAAAAGAGCGAATCCAATTCTTATGTTGGTATTATTTGTACATGGATCCTAATAATTCATATCATGCAACCAAATGATGTGTTATCACAGTTAAGTAGCTCATAAAAGATGTGTATAATATATTAGGATGTGACATAAATATTTGGTATAGTAATTTTATTGCAATTTTCATCAAATTTATTTTGTGCATCTTAAGCTTTAATTTTAGGTTATATCTTTAATTTATTGGTTATATTTAAAAAATCTAAGAAAATAGATTTTCGAATGGTAATAAGCTTTTGGTTCATGTTGCATAATTTTTAATATATATATATATATATTTAAAATTTCTTAAAAATATGATAAATACTTTTGTAAAAAATTACAATAGAAAGTTTGAAAGTGATAAGAGTACTTTTGCAAATTTTCTTTATGTATTAAATTAGAAGTTGTATTTAAAAAAAAATTGAAAAATATATAATAATAAAAAAAATTGAGCATTGTGAAGTATAGCAGCCACGCTGTGTTGTTGCTTGATCTAAGTAAAGTGATGCTTAGCAACGGACGGGCCAAAGAGTAATATATTGCCGCCTTGAGTTTATGTTGTGTTTATGTAATTGTAACTCACACAATCTTTAACTTTACTATCTATGACTACTAGATCTATGACAGGGTCGTAATCGATTACGTGGGCTGTGTTCCATGGTACTGAAACTCCCAACTGCAGATGAAAATTCAAACAATCCCAGACACAAATGCTCCGCCGACAACAGTGATACATCTGTTTTAACTACCTTGTGGGATGGGCCATTTTTGAGAGGACGCCACGCAAACAGTTGGCGGCAAGCACCGACAAACCAAACGCCAACCTGCTTAAATTTTTCTCACCAGACAAAAAGTTCATTTGTAGACACCCTCGGTTCAAATTTCAAATTCGCCTTTACAAATCCATTAGGTAGACGAAAAAGGGTGAGCGGTTGTTCCCCACACCCACAAGCAATCATCTCTATCATTTCCCAACTTAGCCAAATTCAATTTCGAATTCTATGCCTCGTATTGTTCTAAACTCTTGCATTTCAATAAGCTTGAAAAACTTCTGAAGCTTTCACTGACAAAGCGCGGAAATTTTCATATTAGAAACAGTAAATAAGAGTAACAACCACCATGCTATGATTGAGTAATAAATAATTGAAGTTGCAACAAACCGAGTAGCCACGGAATCTAGAAAGGAATATAGAAGAAATTTATTCGGAATTTGAAAGTAGTCTCTACTTGGATGTGGCTGTGCCATTTGTTTTGTTTTCAGAGTTGAGGTCATCCCATGCCTCAATCCAAGTGACCATGGCATCTGCTAAACTGTCAAAGTAGGGATCCACAGAGCTGAGCTTGGCCTTGACCTGCTTAGCTAGTTCAAGATAACACTGCTGAACAGAAGTGCATTCCTTTGGAAGAACACAAGATTGGAAGAAAGGGATCAGCTCCTCTTGCCAGTAGATGCCTTTGTACTCCTTTTTCAGATTAACAAATGGGTTACTGGCTTTGCTGTGCCATATGTAAGGCACACCAGTTTTCACCCCCCATCCCATGTGATCACATATTACCTGAAAGTTCATCAATACGACAAATAATGCGTTGAGTTTCACCAGCTTTTTATTGAGTAAATCAAAGCTACAGGCTCTCACTCTCGGCAACAATTTTAATGGCTCGGGTTCAGATCCTTCGTAAAGCAGAGGATATAGTGAGTTCTAAGAAGAGTACCTTCATGCACCAGCCAGCCCACATATCATCATAACGACCGATTGGCTGTCCATCACCCATGAGTCCAAAGTACATAGCCGGTCCAATCAGTTCACGGTTGAAAGCAAGATTCATACCACACATTGGGAACAAAGTTCCCTTAGGGATTGTCAAAACTGCATCCACATACCTGGGAATGAAAATAAAATTAAATAGGTTGTTCACAAATCACAAACCCCAGTAGGATAAAAAAAGAGAATGTAATGTAATACGGAGATATGTATTACATTTATATACCTGGTGTTTCTCTCACGTGGCTTGACAAGCTGAGTGGGAGCATCATAGTCAGGAATGTTGAGCCAGAGGCCGTGAGAAACAGCAGTTGTGACACCTTCGCGGTGACTGAAAGGGTATCCACGGACAAAGTCTGCACCTTTTCTGTATGGATCATAAAGTGTGTTGAAGAAAAATGGAGTCGATGGTGATAACAAGTTTTCTATGTGCTGTTGCAGCGCATTGATCTCTTTCCCAGATGGGTCTCTGGCAACCTGCACATCAAAAATACAAGATTTTAAAGCAAAATCATGGACTGTCCTGATACGCAACATCCAAATTTCCATAATTCAGATTCAGGAATCAAATCAAACACAGACATAATACAAATCAAGATCCAAATCCACCAAACTGGTACAAGCTCTATAGTATTACCAAAACCACAAAGAAAAAGAACATAAAGAAGAGACATTACACACAATAATAGAGGAAGAGAGAGAGAGAGAGAGGGAGCTTACAAAGCAATCATCATCAATGGTGAAGACATATTTCTTCTTAGAAACCAAGTAGCCAAAGCACCGACAAGCAGAATCCTTAAAGGAAATGCAAGAAGCCTTAGGACCCAGAATTCGATTGATGTCGTTTCTATTGAAAAGCTCGTAGTCAAAGCCATCAGGGACCTTGATGGTCTTTGACGGGTCTCCATCTTGAACGATGATCAGATGATATGGCTCAAAAAATGGTCTCCACATCTCCAAGAAATCCAGGTTTCTAATCGTGGGTATCACGATATCCAGTTCGTCTTTCAACAGTGGCGTCGGCTTAGTCGAAGGAGTCGCCATGTTTCAACTTCTGCAGACACAACTGAAAGAGAAGGAAAGCTCCGTGCTTAATTATTTGCGGACGCAGTGATCTTAGCCTTCGTATTTGAGCAGCAGGATTTTACGTGGAGATCTGTAAGGATAATATCCCTTTTAATTGACATTTGAGAATATAAAAATGTGAAATATTACATATCTCAAATTTTATTTCAAAATTTTCATCCCAAGCATTTATTACAGTGACATAAGATCATTAATAACCATAACATCACTTGAGATAAAATTTTGAAAATAAAACTCAAAATATGAATATTATTCTTTTAATTCAGTTATTTATAAGTTTTTTTTTATATAAATATATATATTTCCTTTTAATTTAATCCATTATGTTGTTCGAGATTCTTCACATTTAGTCATTGTTTGCTGCAACTTAATGTATCTTTGGAGAGAAGTAGTTGTAAAGGAGAACTACGCATAGAAAGAACCAAATTAAATTACAAAATCATAGTATTATTTGAAAATCCAACATGCTACTGTGAGCAGCATGTTAATGATGCATAATAAGTGGGAGGGAGGCTTGACCCAAGACAAGGAAGCATGAACAAAGAGGAAGATTCAGACAAATGAATATATGGCTCTAACAAAATCATGTTTATTTCGTTCACACAACTTTTATCCCACCACACCATAAAATACAAAAGCAGAAGCAACAGCAGCTAAGTTAGCCTGTTATGTAATCTGTATTATATTATATTATAGTAGCAACTACAGGCAGTTTACTCGCAGATATAATAGCTGACCTGGGATGTGCTGTGCTGTGTTTTCAGAGTAGAATATGGGATCATTGAGAATTGTTAAATGGGATTAATAGAGCAACACTTTCTTTTCTGGCTAAGAACGTGGTTTGACGGCAAAATGTTATGGGTAGGGCATATAATGTTTCACTTATAAGTATAATTTGGGAGTAGTTTTCACGTCGTCATTCTCACTCTTACAGCCAAGGTTACATTGAATTACATAACCTTGAACACCCCCGCATGATTTCTACTCCCCTACGGTATTTCTTTCCATTTATTACTACTCCTTTTCTCCGAATTTTTGAAAACTGTTTGTGCATGGAGGTCCATTTGAAGACCCCAAAAACGAGTACATAAAAGATGAAAAGTTTCACAGTGGCTGCAAAATGGTTGTTAATCGGATCAAAGAAAAGAAATATTCATTTTTTGAAAAATTATCACGAGCCTGTTATTGCACACTAACTGTCAAAACTGTTTTTGAAATAAGTGATATCATATGAAATATAATAAAAGATTTACTAATCCAAACACAAAACTGATGACAAGCTTTTATTTTTTTGTGGCAGGCTCTATTGTTTAGGGGCTCGACCAGAACCCATCCAACCTTTTTACCATCTTTGTTCTGGTAGAAAATGTCTGTTTTCATTGACTGGTTTGCACTGGTCTGTATTATGTCATAAGAATATGTTTTAAGTAGATTGACTACATTATTCGCAATCCAATCAAGAGAGTGAGGGTTTGACCAGTGGGGGGTCACCAGTCAAACACTCACTATCTCCTTTTTAGTTTCGTGCATTTAGAGAGGGGCTTGGACCAGGGACAGGAGCCCAGGTCTAAAAGTAAGAGTCTGTTTAGGCTTTGATTAGAGCCAACAGGTTCTGTTGTTTTATCTTTGGGCTATAATCATGGCTGAAATATTCTCAACAGGAAGCTTGATAATCAACAGTAGGATTGCCATTCTTCATAGTTGAAGGAATTCCAATTCAACTCTTCAATATTTGAGGTTGTGAATTGAAATGGAAATATAGTGCAAAGTTGTGTAACAATGAACTGTAAATCTGAGATGTCATCCTTTTTTATTTTCAGAATTGAATATCTATATTCATCCTTTCTTAATAATATATACATTTATCTGTTAAGTTTTCAATCTTCTTATGAGAATATTAGTACTTTGACACCTTTATATGAAGTCCATTTGGTGCTTCAACTCGAGGAAATTTCAGAATTTCATCTCCCCCAACTTCCTCCCATCTACAATTACAAAAAAAAATAAAAAAATGAAGCTTTAGTTAATTAATCACATTATAATCATACATTTTCACACCATCTTCCGCTCGCGCGAATATTCTTTTACATTTTGAATCTTATATAACTTAATAAACTAAATTGTGATGAAGTAAATTATTGGGGAAAATGTTGCTTACCTGTATCTTGTAACAAAATAGTGAAGAAATGTAGAGATTTGAACTATGCCCACTTCTTTGCCAGGACATAGTCTGCTTCCTCCTCCAAACATGAAGCAGTAATTGTGAGATTCCAAACTCTTGTCCTGCATTCAAAATTCAGTTGGATTTTTATCCTTATAGTTGAAGGAAGAAACACAAGATAGAGCAGTTGTTTCACTCACCAGCCATCTCCGTGGATTAAAGGTTAAAGGCTCTGGATAAAGGAAAGGATCATAGTTGATCTCTCTTGTGTAAACATATATTCTCCATCCTTTGGGAATAATAAATCCTGAAAGACATATCATGATAACAAATATTACAAGATTAATACTTGATATCATTTTCAATTGCGGTTTCTGTAAGGAAGTTGAAACATGTAAAGAAAGTGTTGCTGTGTGCAATATCTTGAAATTTCTAAGTACCCCTATGAAACGAAGACAGTTATCTTAACATACCATTCAATTCAATATCGTTGGTTGTCTTCCTCAGAACTCCATTGACAACGCTGGCCAATCTTGATGTTTCGAATATGACCTACATTGTAAAAGTAAATTTTTAAAAATATTATTGGTTATATACCAAGATAAACAGTCCTGCGGTTGATTTAGATTGCTTACAGCGCGTGTAAAACTCATAGACTTGTAGTCATTCCAGTCAATTGGCTCCTCGGGATCTTTCCTTTGTCGGATTGCTAAATGCTCATCCTGAATAAGTTAACCAAACAGGATCATGAACTGGAATTGACAAAATTACATATTTATGATGAAGATTATAAGCATTTCACTCACTCTAAGTTCTTTGAGAGCTCTTGGATGATCATGGAGATACTTAATTGCCATCATTGAAGTTGTTGAAACAGTCTCATAACCTGAATATAAGATTGTAATAACTTGATCAAGTATCTCCTCATCACTGAGATTGTGATTAGACTCTCCCTTTCTCAGAAGGTGATCAAGCATGTCATTATGTGTAACTGAGGAGGCTCTTCTCTCCTCGATAATTTGTGTCAAAAATCTGATGACTCTCTTCCTTCCCTGTAAAATGCCTCAGTTCTAAAAACATCTAGAGGTTCCATATGCATATATTGTTATCTTGAAGAAATTGCGCATAAGATTCAAGTCTTCAATGATATACCTGGAACCCGCGATGGTAATTTGTCCCTGGAATATTGATAGGAAGTGACAATGTTCCTACCAATAGCTTATCAAACTCTGGTTTGAAGGCCTCGTATACCTGACCCGATTCAATTTCCACCATCTGCTTGAAGGCTATGAATAGTGCCATCTATAAAGAGAAAGTACGAGGAAAATTCAGAAACAACAGTATCCTGCGATCTTCCAAATTCTTTATCAAAATTTTCTTTTGTTAAAATGTCAACTTCATATTGACTGTCAGTTGACACAAACGCTCATTACAAGTAAGGACGAAAACTATTTATGACTCCATTGATCTGTGCATGTCAACTGTGTTACAGCTTTTCAGGAATGGTATAAAAGCAAAATCTAACTTCAATTACATGAAGGAACCTCGTGTGATTGTAATGTCTTTCTAATAATGAATGATTTTACTTTTGGATTGAAACAATATAACTACAACAGAAAGTAATATGACAATGGACTAAGACTCATGAACTATAAGTGACAATTAACATAGACAATTGTTTCCTAGAAGGTTGTAGTTATTATGCAAACCTCATTGGTTCTTTCTTGGATATCAATGACTTTTCCATCCCAGTTGTAGAGATATGATCTCATAAACTTATCAATTTTTGGCAGAAGCTGCTTCTTGATCCTTGCAGGGCTGATAAGTGATAGGAATGACCCTCTAATGTATTTGTGAGCAGAGCCATGAACAGCAGCAATGTTGCATTTCCCCAATATATCAAGCATGGACTGTGGATAGCCAGGAACAAGTCCTTTCGCTTCATTCATAAGGATATATTTGTTAAGCTCCGGATCCATGGAAACAATTGTTGGACACCCCAACAGATGTGACTTGAATAAACTTCCATACCTGTCAATTATCAATCCTCCCATCGGTAAATGAACCTTGCTATGAAAAAATTTTGTAATGACAATACGACAAAAAGAAATTGTACGAAACGAAAAGTGCTTTATGAGGGCTTCAGTTAAAACACAGGAAAACAGGAAAATTTTGAAGGACGGAATTCGGTACACCAGAAGTTCCATAATACAGCTGCTTTCATGAAAAACTGAGGTGAAGAACAAATTCTAATTGCATATTCGAGTCAGATACTCCCCAACCATTTTATTTTCAACTTGTTGCAAAATCGCTTTGACTTTTGGGGTAAGTAATGTACCATCTTCAAAAGAACTCTCGGGATGGATATATTTTGACTTCTGCTGTGAAATTTCATTTTTTTAAAAAAAAGTACTGTTTTTGGGCAAATGATGAACTAACCTTAGCAAATGATGGAAGCATTGTGCAAGATTAGCAGGTGTATGATGACAACCGAATTGCTTAAGAAGCTTTGGCAACAATAGTTGACAAAAAATTCCTTTTGAAACAGATCATATGGTGGTATCCATGCAGATAAAAAAAATGCGTTTAACCACCTGGAAAGATCCCACCAATCATTTCGTGCCTGTAGCCATTTTGAATCCAAAAAGAAATGGAAGCTTTTGATTAACAAACAGGTTGAAGCTAAAGTACTCTGCTTTTGCCAGGCTAACTTTAAGGGTGAAAGAATCATAGACCACTTGCTGTAGTTAAAGAGAAAGTCACTTTACAGGTCAATCAACTTGTGTTTGTGTGTGTGTGTGAGAGAAAGAGAAGAAAGAGGAAACAAGCCAAACAGAGACAGAAAAACACTCAAGAAACAAAGAGAAATGTGCCTGAAAAGGAAACAAACTTGAGGCAAATATTAATCTGTTTTAACAAGAACAAATGTTTCCACGAAGAAAAGGCATACCTTGCATTCTGGTTTTTCATGAAATTTGGTCCTTGTTTGAGAAACTCAGTAGTCTCACCAAAAACTGGCCACCCCATTGTCCCTGGCGGCAAGCCTTTTCTTCTGTATCTAATCTCATTCCATTTCAAGAGAGCAAAGCAGAAGAAACAGAATCCAAAAGCCAAACAGCATACCACCACCTCTGAGACTGCCATTGATGCTCCCAAGAGAAGAGAAGAAAGTTGAGCTCTGCTTCTGCTTCTGCAAATGGCAGTATGGCTTGGTTCAGGTTTTGGTTCAGTCAGATGTCTGTGTATAATGAGTTTCTCTAGACAAATACTACAAAGTAGCAGAAAGAGAGAGAGACAGGAAGAAATACTATATAGGCCAAACCATGTACCTAACTAGTGACATCATTATCATATCTGAGTATTGTATTAAATGTACAAAAATTGGCAACGAAGTCTTCTCTTAGACAAGAATTATCATTATAAATATTAAGAATAATAACAGCAGGATCTTTTCACCAAGATTTGAATGTAGTAAATGTTAGTTGACTATGATAAATTTACCCTATGGACTTTTTTTCGAATTATAAAATACAGTATATTGTCCCAAATGAAGCTATAAAGTATCCGTGTTATGATGGGCTCAGGCTCAGCACATAAATTTTTTAAGAACTGAAAACAGTTTTCACTGTATATGCCTGCATTTTGTACTGGTATCTCTCAAAGTAATGCTCTGTTTTGTTAACTTATGAATTAATGAGAGAATTCAAAATCCAAAACCCAGTTTGATAGATTTGTAATTATATGCAGTAAATTCAAACAAAAAAGAAAAAGAAAATGCAAGCTAAGGCAATGGTGATATGGCGCCAAGCCATCACCTCATTTGGTGGAGGATGTTAAGTATCCCAGCCTTGTCCCTAAGAAACGAATAGATAAAAGAAAAAGAGAGCGCTTTCCCTGTAAAGTAGGCGATTCATTCGTTAACAATATTACATCGGTGAGAGGATTGACAATAATTATAGATTACACAAAAAGTTACCTCAAAACCCATAAAATTAAAAAAGTTACTTAAGATAATGTCATTCAGCCCCAGTAATTTACGTGACAGGGGGGCGCGCGCGCGCGCGCGCACACACGCATGTATATATAACGGGGAATGGAAATACAAGGCAGTGGTTTTCCGCATAGCAAACAGGGAGGACGTGCGTAACTTGAAAAGAAGGCAAGGAATCAGAAAAGGGCATAACGTGACAGGCATACACCCACACACACACATGTATATATGATGGGGAATGGAAATACAAGGCAGTAGTTTCCCGCATAGCAAACAGGGAGGACGTGCGTAACTTGAAAAGAAGGCAAGGAATCAGAAAAGGGCATCCGATGCTCAATAACAAGGGGAAGGGGAAGGGATGGTACAATTTCTGACCTCTCTGACTGAACAAATTTGCAGCAAATCTTTTAACTTCTGTGCTAAAATGATAACAAAATTGACTTCTTGTATGCAATATATACGCTGGCAGAGAGACTGCAAGCTCGTGCGGAATGTCAGTGAGTCCCCACGAGCATTTGGTTTTACTCTTTTGTTCCATTTTGGATGTGATTGATCACTACCTGTTATTGTCTCTTTGCATATCATTCTGCTCCCTCCTAACTGATTGTTCCTGTTTTTCCATTCCTCTTTGTCCATCCTTCAATATTCTTTTCATTCTTCGTTTATTCACTTAACTTAAACACGTCTTTGATGTTTTTGGCAGTCCATTTTGAAGCAATCTCATGTTATATAGTTTATAAACAATTAATACAACTCCATGCGCTACTGGTATTTATACCGCAACGCTGCATGTATTCGTTACCTATACGAGATTTAGTATTTACGGTCCAAAACAAGCAACTTCTTTTAGTTTCTTAATGTAAAAAGCATTGAGTTACATATAATCTACGCACATGCTATGCTACCCAGTTCTACAATTCTGAATGCTGCTTATCATTTCAAACTCCTACCTAAACATTCTCATAAAGTTCTCTTCTCCAATTATATCGTGCTCAGATTGAACGATGGGTCTATTTTAATTCTCTCCATCCACCAATCATTGTTACGAGAAGTTGTGCAGTAAGATAGCGTGTGATTGATATTGCCAACTCACATGGTGATCAATAGTAAGGTTTACTGAATTGTATAAATTATTTTGCACGTTTCTGATCTTGATTGAATATTAAGCACCAAATTTCTGTAGCCAAGATATCTTACAGTGTTTGCCATTGATTATGATGAAGAAAAGAAATTTAAATGCATAAAATATATGAACAAACCTCGTCTGTATTAACCAAAACGTAGAGCAAGGCTGCGACGCTGCAGCTCTATGTGTATAACCTTCAAACAACGAAAACAGGCTACCTAGCACCGCGGCTCCAAGACTACTGCCTTTGTCTTCTCATTTTCATGCTTCGGGAGCCGCGGCTTGGAGAGCTAATGCGGCGGCCCCAAGGTTAGCGCCTTGTCCATACAAATGCATGCATAATCTTGCTTCCATTCTTCATTTATGGCTTCTGTTTTGGCATGTTTTCCATGCAAAAATTTTAATTTTTCAATGCATAATTCTCCATGCAAAATCACATTCCCTTGCATGCATGCCATACAAGCCATACTACAATACATGCATTTGTTTTCTTCTATGCATAATCTACATTTAAACAATTCCCAACAGGTTTGGTCTGGAGAAACAAACGAATTAATACAAGTAGCAAGTACACAATAACATTGCCTGTTTTATTCATTTAAAAACCTACACAACAACAACCACCAGTCACTATTCTGTTTTGCAACAAAACATTTACTACTCCTTAATTAAACCTGTCAATTTCAGTTTCTATAGCCGAGTTTAGTAACATATGAATACGATAGAGCCATGTCCTTTGTCCTGTTGCTAGCCTTCTGCTCGCTCCTCAACCTCTGCATAAGGATCCAGCCTGCAAAAGAAATTAAATAAGGAAATTAATCACACCCTTGGGAATTGTGAAACTTTTAAGACTAATGCGAAAGTGAACTAGCATTTATGGGCCCAGTTGAGAACATTACTTTATTGTCTTAAGCCCAATACAATTAGAAAGCAGTTACTTAAAAACGTATAAGCAGTTCAAATTAGAAGGCCTCCAAATATTGGTCGTTCAAATTCAACAATCTTACCACGCATGCATGTACATCATCACAGCCGCACAATAGCCTCCCGTTCAGTGTGTCAACGGCTTGAAATGCTCCTCCTCCATTACTCCTCTGCAAATCAAAAATTACATCAGTAACTGATGAAAAATTTGTTGCACGTGTAAGTGGAAATAACTAAGCCCGTGATAAGATAAAAAAAAATGTTCTATACTTTGTAAAAGTCGACAGCAACGAAGTTAGCCCATCGATTGCCAGCCACACCATGACATGTCTGAAGCATATCAATCAGTTCCTTCGAATTGTCTTCACAGCTCATTTCTTTAACTGGAACTGATCCAAAATGATTCACGAGAACAAGGGATTTTGTGCTGTCATTGAGCTGCGCCGATTCTGCACGGTTAGAACAGTTTCCAGCATGCATTCCTTCATTCCCATCTGCATTTATAGGCAAACATATCAGTTACAATGTTAAATATCCGCATAAACAAATTATGTCTAACAGCATATTTTTGTTATTCATATGCGCATGACATAGATGCTTACATTGATTTTCCACCATGTAGTTCCATTGATAAGCTATTCCTTCGCTTTCCTGCTTAGATTTCTTTGAAGTGAAGACTAATAGTCTTTGATTACTTGCAACCATGTCTTTAACTAGCGGCCAGTCTTGCCCCTTTTGCGGCATCTTTGAGACGGGAAACCAGTACTTGATCAAACCCGATTCCTTGAAAACTTTGGTCAATCCATTTGGGCTCTCGACATAATCCTCTAAAATTAATGTTACAATCTCTGATGGATTAGCTGACAAGAAGGCATCTATTTCCTTAAAAGTGTCTCTAGCGGGTTCCTTTGAAAGACAGAGACCAGAAAGAATTGATAACTGGTGTCGCAATAAATTGATGTAGGAAAATTGAATTGCTTACAAAAGCAGTAATTTCATGGCATTTTCCCCGGAAAGAGTGACACAACCATATGTCCCCTTGAAAGTCATACGTGTCCAACATCAAAGCTCGAACACCATTCTGCAAATAAGGACATTTCAAGCCAATTAGATCAATAATAAGTAATACCGCAAATGTAATCTACAGAGAAGTCTCACATTAAGCTGTTGAGTGACGTTGTCTTCTTGATTTGTAAAGGTAAGTCTTGGTAGTCTAGTATGGGGCGGCTCCCCATCGATGGCAAAAGAATTGTGGGTAGTCAAGAACGCATATTTGTTGAAAGGCAGAGAGTTGTTCTGTCACAAATAAAAAGGACAAAGTAAAAATGTAAGTATGAACTGTTTGTAACTTGGTTTTGTTTCAGTAAACTGAAATCTGTTGCTGTTGCTAGGAAGGATCATATCAGTAATATAATAAATGGGCTATATATATGCTTACCAGAAGCTTGAATTGGTCAGTGAAGAATGATCTAACACATCTTGAGCCCTCAAATACTGAAAAGCAGGAAAAACAGTAGAGTCCGGCCGCGCAATCTCCATCGGATGAGCATTCATCTCCAAGCTAAGATCACAAAAATAGTCATAATCAATCTCAAACGAAAATCAAACAGTTTGTCATTATATTGTTGAAGATATTGGAAAGAAATGAGACCTTGCATTGTCCGTCAGAGCAAGCGAAAGCAGTGGCAAGAACACTGAAACAAACTGAAGTTACCGACAGAAGATTTCTGAGAGAACCCATTGATGTTTAGGAGCTACAGAAAGCATTTTCAGCGTTGAAGAAGGACTTTATAAGATAACAGTGACAATGGTAGTAAATGAATGTAGATGCTGCTTTAACTATCATACCTTAAAAAGACAAAAGAGTGAAATCCTGTGATAATTTTGGTCTAGCAGTCATTAAAACTGATAAACCCAAAAAGGAAGCATGGAACTTTGTTTGAATTGCATCAAAGATTAGATTCTGTATTTGATAAATATTTCCAGATAAAGAATACGTAATACAGCATGGGGTGGCACAGGTGGGTTGTCTAGCCTTCTGTAAAAGTTCTACTTAGCCCAGTCAAGAGAATCATAGTTGACTACTTGATTGGATATACATAACATACATATTATCACATTAAAATTCTCTTTATATATGTCACTATAATGAACTTAACTACTTAGCAGACAATAAATCAAGCACATTCACATCAAAATCACCAATTTAATTAATTAAATAGTAGATTAATTATAATTTAATTTTTAAATTAAACCACACTCATTTTATATTAATTTCTTTAATTTATGCATAATTAAGATCAAAATACATATTGCTTAATTAGAACATCATAATTAATCCAAATGTGTTTCATATAATTATAAAAAAAAACCTAAAATATGATGGAATATATATATATTTAACTAAGTGATCTTTCTTGCATTTTAACCAATATTGAGCATCTTCTATATCTAACTAATAGGAGACTTAATAATGGTAATAATGATAATAATAAAATCAATTTGTCATTACTTATATGAGAACAAAGAATGCTGTTGACTTCAGTAATCAAAAGAGTATCAAACTCATTTGAATCATAAAATTATAATTAATTAGGAGTTAAAAATTTGGAATTAATTAGCTCTATACTTTTCTATCAAGCACAAACAGCAGTCAGATTCAGATATATGCAATTGATCCTATTTGAAAAGAAGGGTTTGAATTATTATTTTTAATATCACAAGCCCCCAAATCCCCAGATCCTACGTAATTATTTGAACTAATTTCCTAATTTAATTAATACACATTCCGGGTATGAGCTCGATTCCTGGGTTTTATTCAGCTTCATTAGCTTCGAGCCCAGCAGGGGTGGTTGGCGTTGGGGGATGCAAGCGATGATGAAAGTTGGGAGTGATCGAAGAGTGTGACGAAGCCAGCCAAGAAACCACCTAAAAAACCAAAAGTAAAAAGCATGCCATGCCATGCCAAGGAGATAAAACTATGAACACCAAGTAAACAAACCAGAAGAGTGGTGGTGGGAAAACAACAAGGCTAGCAACAAAAGAGCAACAGGAATCAAGAAGTCCCCGGCTTGTGTGCGGAGTGGCTGAACATTCAAGACAAGCTGGATTGTGGTAAAAAGAAAAAGTAATGCGATAATGACAAGAACCAACAGTGGTACGAGGAGAAATGGACATTGAAGAATCTTACTAATACGATATTATGGGTCCCATGAATGAGCTTGGTTTTTTAGGAACAGAGAAACGAGGTTTATAAATGGTGGGATGGCGTATCTCAAATCTAGGTAGCAGTACACGTTTCTAGTTTGTCTGCACAAGCTTTGGTTTTGGCATTTGTTTCTGATTGTTTTGGAGTTTGTTCTGCAGAGGTAATTTGTATTTATATCATCAATACCGCGAAGCAACCCCGCCCACTGGCGGTGGATGCCTTGAGGATCTAAGCATTTGTTCTGCAGGCATACCCAGCCCACGTCCGTTGGGTTGCCTCGAGGGTTTAAAAATTTGTTCTGCAGGGGCATATGCATCCTCAACACCGCGATGCAACGTCAACGGAGTCGCCTTGAGATATAAAAGACAACTGGGGCGCAAAAATGGGGTTGCGTTGAGAATAAATTATCAACGTTATACTTCCCTCGATTTTGCTAAATTTTACTTTTTCACTACTTCCTCTCTTTTTTTTTATTGACCGGGTATTCCTGGACTTGTGTCTTGTCTCTCCTTCTTCTCGTCCGTTTTGCGTTGGTGATGAGAGGCCATGTCTTTTCACTTTCTTTTTTTTTGGGTCAAATATATTATGTTGGCGTTGTAGATATACTTTGTTTTCTCCTTACCCTTTTGTTTTTCTTCTGGTTTCGGGTCGGGGAACGCTGTGAGTGTGCTTTTTTAGAACCTAAAAGTTAGTTGGTGATTAAGAAAATTAGAGATGCGGAATGAAATTACATGTAAATTATTAAGACAAACAAGGAAATAGCAGAGGGAAGAAGCATCAGCTGATTGTTAAAAAGGACTAGGATTCTGCGAGTATCAGCAATAGTGTGAACAGAGGACAAATGTATTGTTCTAATACCTTCCCTATCATAGTCCATAATCATTAATCCTAACCAACTTTAAGCTTATTGGCACCCAAAAATTTAGATTTCAGTTTGAACATGCAATCATGTTTCATCCCAACTCTTATTAATTTGTTCAAGTGCATTCATTATGATTTTATTTTAACAGTCTAGTGATGGCTAAGTATTCATCAAAAATCAAGAGGTAAGTACGCAGATACCGCACATACAACGAGGAATGTTGCACTATCGAGTAGACCAAGCTGAAGCAGTGGCACGAAGACTGAAACAAATGAAGTTACCGAAAGAAGATTTCTTGTTTGGAAGTCACAGAAAGCATTTTCAGCGTCGGAGGATTTTATAATACCGCAGTGCAAAAAAGTAGTAAATGAATGAGCATAGAAGCTGCTTTTTATCATCATAACTTAAAAAGACAGAAGAGTTCAGTCATGTAATAATTTTGGTCTAACAGTCATTACAACTGATAAACCTAAGATGGAAGCATGGAACTTGTTTGAATTGTATCATAGATTAGTGTCTATACTTGATAAAAACCCACAGAGAAATTAAATATCACATATGAATTAAAAGTAAATAGATTTTTTCTAAATATTAGTGTTAAACAAGTATATTATTACAATTTCATCAGTGTTTTTTTTTGGGAGAATTGTCTTGCTAAAACTACTATGTTCTCATTTCCAACAAATCATTTTGTAAAACAATTATCTTACCAAGCAACAAATAGAAGAGTTCAACAATTTTACAATCATATGCAAGGATTTAAAACCTTCTCTTAATACATAAATTAAGAAATTGTTAAAAAAATAAGGATAAAATTTAATTAGTTGGTCTCACAAACCAAACAAAGTGAGAAACATGATGAGTTGAAACTAGTTGTATTATTTGTCTGTCAATCCTAGAAGAAGAGAAGAAGTCAGATAAGCAGTTGTCCCAATTTAAAGAACAACTGTTGCATAGGGCAGCCTCGAACAAACTGTGGTTTTAGAGTTATTAAACAGAAGCGAAAGAAAAAGAATTCACATCATAGAGCAGCCTCGAACAGACATGGGCCTCTCTTAGTAGTGGGGTTTTATAAATATAAAATTAATTAATTTTTGCATCAAATGAATATAAATATATTGTTACATCTTTGATATTTCAAAAATACACTTTTATATGAATTTTATTTATAAAAATTAATATATAAAAATTATAATATTATTGCATATTTTTATATATATTTTTAAAATAATATAAAATATATAATAATATTAATTTATATAAGTGAATTCTCGTACATGTAACGTATTTTTATATTAATGATGTCAATGGTAGCATGCATATATATAAAAATTGAAGGGTCATGTTGTAGTACATTTGGTTATATTATTCATATTTTTTTACCTCTATCCAACTCAACTTTTTCATTCTATCCGATCTTTACGTTGTAATCTCAAACTATTTTTCTTACAATTTTTTAACTTGTAATTAAAAAATAATAATTGTAATTAAAAAGTTGAGAATTATAACAAGGAGATTGCAACAAAGAAAATGATGAAGTAAAAAAATTTATAGTACTTTTGAATATACCTAACTTTATTCTTAAACAAAGGTATATTTTTTATTATTTTCGGCATCATTTATCACATTATTTTACCACCCCTCAAACGATCGCTACGATCAGTGACACAACACGATCTGCTAACTCATTCATTAATTAGATAATGTTTTATTGACATGGTGTGATCCAATAATTTGTTTAATAATTAAGTAATC
Organism: Xylocarpus granatum; assembly: GCA_019650275.1. NCBI lineage: Eukaryota > Viridiplantae > Streptophyta > Magnoliopsida > Sapindales > Meliaceae > Xylocarpus > Xylocarpus granatum. Next base: position 143,342 of record BNST01000260.1, read on the forward strand.
ATGTCATTGACATGACATTATATATCAACCCATTCACACATATAACTCATTTAACCAGATTAACATAGTACATTCATTTCTTCATTTAATTTGCTTACTTGATTGATACAAATATCATACATTTAGCTTGTTTAATCAATTGCACTACTCATTAAAATAATTAAAATTGATAGACTAGTATAACTAAAAAATTAAAAAAATTGTTAACCAAATAAAACATAACATGACAATATATACCAAAATTTACTTTAAAGATCAAGCATATGAAGAATCCTACCAACAATTCAAGGAAATACTATGAACATCATCTAAATGATTAAATAAAATGATTTATTTTGAAATCTAGTTTCATTTGATAAACGCAAATAATTAATTATTTTATAAATGAATTAGTAGATTGACATGACATTATTAATCTAATAATTAATTCTATTGTAGATAAATTAAAGAACCAAGAATTGAGATTTTCTAGCCCGAACATGATATGCGTAATAAATAAACTACATAAACCCTACATAATTATTGAATATGTTAAATTTGATAAACCTAGAGACAAACTTATAGGTCGAATTTGTACTGGTTTCATAGTTCGTGTCTACTTTTGCCACCACTGACTGCGTATAAGCTAATCAGTTCAAAATGCACCAACATAATATTTATTAATTTGTTTTTCTAGTTGTAACATGTCCAAAATAATATACCTTCTAGGTCCAAATAAATTTCTATTAAACAAAATATATCATTGGTTCGGACTTCGGAGGGAAACAGGAATGTATGATCGTATCGGTTTGGTTTTGATTTGGTTGAGCTTGATCTGGTCTCAGCCTGCCTGTCAATGAGTCTCAAAAAAAATCTGGTAGAGCTACAGAGTCGAGAAGATTAGAGAGCGGCTAAACCAAAAGGCAACAAATAAATAATAAATAAAGATGCCGGCTATCTGCAAGCTCTAAACGATGCAAGAAGCCTCTGAGCACAACACCAAAGACGATTGCTGGATCATTATTGATAACAAGGTGACGTAACCATCACCAGCACGTTGCCAGTTTTCTTAGCTTGTTGTCTTCTCTTATCCATCACCAGTTTCTTATTTGATTCCATTGCTTTAGATACATTATATTCTTCGTCAATTTCCTAATAGCTTTCACCCAATCTTACAAATATTGGTGTTTTGAATAAACCGTCAACCCAAAAGCTCAAATTGGCGGGTATCGACTCTTGACACTAGTCTTCACATGCAAGACCAGATTCAGTGAATAGAACTATCATATGCATCCAAACATAATCATTTTTCTTTATGCTGGAATTTAGATAACGAAGGGCTTTTCAAGACACAGACGCAAGAAATCGTTAATACTATTCCTTTCATATTATAGTGATAATCATTAATCCTAAAAACCTGAGCTTATTGGTACTCAACAAATTAAAATTTTAGTTTTAACATGCATTCGTATTTCATCAACACTGGCAAATCTTGAATTAGTTGTTGGGGTAGCTCTGTTGGTTTATTAGTTTTGGTTGCATCCTTCTGAACAATTTTAAAACTAAATTATAGGCCATTTGGCTAGTGAAGACAATGGATAAAAAAAATTCAAAAATCATTCCTAGCTAAAAATTAGTTTCAATTATTTAATTTTATAAAATTATAACTTATTCATTAAATTATATTGGACATCATTACAATTTTAAATTTTTATCCTTTGTTTTTTTTGACATATATTGTTATTATTATTTAAAAAATATTCTTATAAAAATTAAAAATTTGTTGACAAAGATAAAATTCAGAATACTTCCTTGATAACATATAGATGAAGATCTAAATATGCTATTTTTGCCCATTCTATCATTGCATATACTTGAATCCTGTAGCAAATTTAATATAAAAGTCATGATCATTTAATATTTTATAAACAAAATTGAAGCAAGAAATTAATAGAAAATCGACTAGTGAGTGATCCACTCCCCAATGCAAGCAACATCATTTATTACACATAACCTATTTATATTTTATATAATGTTTAATACTAAAATTTATTTTGCATAGGCAATGTTTATTATATATTTTGAAGACCAAGAATTCGAGTGATTGCCAAGGAATTCATAAAAAATCAATGAGGTATGTAAGCAGATATCATAAAAAGGAAATAAAAAGACAAACTAACAATTTTATTACTCAAAGGAGAGTGGATAGGTAATAAGAACCGCCTTAACAGTGAAATCTGATATCTGAATGACTTTAATTACAAGATTACACAAGCTAAGAGTTCAAAAGTAGAATCCTTGAGTTGTCTGCTTACTTTTGCCTTCAGCGAACCCAACACTGGCGGACGTTAAATGAATAAGAAGATTTCGAGTGCATGGAGTAGTATTGTTTCTTTTCCGAGCCTGAACATGAATGATCAATATCCTTCGGCTTCCAATTCCACGGCGTAAGAAATGAGTCATCTTTCTCCAAAAAAGATGTCAGACGTGCGTAGTCCACCGACAATGATTCTTGGACAACATTTTCTTGCTCCTTCTTTTGCTCTTGATCTTGCCGTTGTGAATGTTGAACAAGCATACGTAGTGCTTGTAATAACATGGATTGTTGTTGTAGTCTGCGAATCAACATGTTTTCAGTATGCGTCACGGTTGATTTCTTTGATTGTTGTTCTTCTCTTATCCTCAATATGCGAGGAGGAATGTTGGGTTGATGCTGTTCCCTTCGGCGATTCAGCTTGCGAGGAGGAATGTTGGATGGATATTGACGCTGATGTTGTTCTTCTCGAAGCTTCAGCAAGCGAGGAGGAATGTTGGATGGATCTTGACGCTGACGTTGACGTTGATGTTGTTCTTCTCGAAGCTTCAGCAAGCGAGGAGGAATGTTGGATGGATGTTGACGCTGACGTTGATGTTGTTCTTCTCGGAGCTTCAGCAAGCGAGGAGGAATGTTGGATGGATGTTGACGCTGACGTTGATGTTGTTCTTCTCGGAGCTTCAGCAAGCGAGGAGGAATGTTGGATGGATCTTGACGCTGACGTCGATCTTGTTCTTCTCGGAGTTTCAGCAAGTGAGGAGGAATGTTGGATGGATCTTGACGTCGACGTCGATGTTGTTCTTCTCGGAGTTTCAGCAAGCGAGGAGGAATGTTGGATGGATGTTGAATCTGACTTTGACGTTGATGTTGCTCTTCTCGGAGCTTCAGCAAGCGAGGAGGAATGTTAGAGGGATGCTGGAGTTGTTCTTCTCGGAGATTCAGCGAGCCAGGAGAGATGTTGAACGTCCTCGATAGTTTGAGGATTCGGGGAGGAAGGTTTCTTCCCATCTTTTCTTCTGGTTTAATTTGCTTTGAGATTTGGGAGAGGTTTGAAATGATGATTATTATCTGGGTAAGGTGTTGGTGTTTATATAGCTGAAGAATTTGTCTTTCCACTAATGGAAAAGGATTTCTAGTTAAGTTCCATGAGTACTCTTTGGTAAACCTTTCCTTTCGCTACTAAATTCTAAGAAAAAGGAAACTCTTTCTTCCTAATATCATACGAATGTAATTAACTTCCAAAAGAGACAGTGAAGAGGAAGAGATCAAGATCAATGCAAAGCAACCTCTACAAAATTTAAGAATCAGCACAACTAAGAGGACAATTGGTGGATTGTTATTGATAACAAGGTAACGTACCATCACCAGTACGTTACCAGTTTTGGTAGCTTACAAACTTCCCGATCCATCACCAGTTTCATTTGCTTTGTTCTCTCCTCCCCTTGACTTCGTATCTTTGTATACATCTTCATATTCTAGTAATGATCATTAATCCTAAAAGAATTAAGCTTATTGGCAATCAATAATTTAGAATATCAGTTTCAACATGCATGACGTAGGTGCTAGTAGAATCCGATTTCATCTTCCTTCCTCTCATGACGTGTGAATTTGAGAAGTGCGCTTATTCGTGTCATGCGCTCGAAATGATATCATCTAATGTTGCCAAGTTGCTTTCGTAACTATGTCAGGAAATGGACCAATCGCTTTTGGTGGCCGAAAAATTGCAAAAGTAGAGACATTCTGATTGAAACCCACTTTTGATCGCATGGTATCTTCACTTTTTCAATTTTTTGGCCACAATTCGTCCGATTGCATTGCAAAATATTATCAAAACTCATAGTTTTGATCACATGGTCTGATTGAAAGTTATGTGATTGAAAAGGAACCCATGGGTGTGTTTCTCATATTTTGAGAATTTTAGGTGCTTATTTGTCATTTTTTGAAGAATTTTTGTAATTTTAGAAAATATTAGGGGATAATTAAAAAATTAATAAACTTTTAAAAATTTGTATTTTAGTCTCTTTCTTTAAAGATAGAGGCAAGCAAATTAAGGGTTATTCTATTCAGAATCAAAATATACTTTAAATAAAATTAATTTTAAAATTTAAAATTGAAACCTACCTTATTTAATATATATAGTACCTTATTTTTTTATTTCGATTCTAAAATAAAATACTTTATTTATCAATTTTTTTAAACAAAATTTAATGAAATTTTGTAAAATTATTTTAAATATAACATTATAAGTATTCACTTAAATTATAAATTTAACTCAATAAAAAAATTTTTAAAAATGATATTAAATCATAAAAATAGCAAAATACATGAATAAAAATAAAGTAGAAAAGAAAGGAGAAATAAGTTAATAAAGATAATTCATGTACAACAAATTATTTAAAAATATTAGTATTTAAATAAATAAAAAATAATATATATTATAAAAAAATATATTTATAATAATAAAATTATATATATAATAATATTATATCGTATACACACACACACATTATTTACTTGTTAGTTTGTTTGATATTTTAAAATAATTAGTTAATTTTTTTATAATCTTAATTAAAAAAATTTAAAACATTATTATTTTTATTAATTAAAAAATCTATTGTAAATTAATTTAAGTAAATATTATAATAAAATGTATAATTTAAGTTTGTAGTTTAATAGTAAGAGAACTTATGTTTCATTATCAAATTTAAAGTTAAAACCCTTATGCATGAAATAATTTTTGATTATTTTCTGAGTTGGGTTAGCATGTAGACTTAAAACCTATACCTGGTCCTATTTAAAGATGTTGTATTTTAGTATTTATATGAAAAACTTACAGATTGACCATGGATTTTATGTTTACTATTCTTATTTTTGTAATAATATATGTAATTACCATAAATGGGATGCACAAATTTTTAAAATTTTGACTTTTAGTTTGAATGAATTTTCAAAAACATGCATTTTAGTCCCACGAGCCACCATAATAAATAATTATCATCATACGAGCAGTTATACCTGTGTCTATAAAATACAATAGTGCATTTAGATAACAATACATGGAATTTAAAATTCATATTGAAAGATAATAATAATGACTATGTTTGAATTTTTGGGGACCAAAATAAATATTTTTAAAATTGGTTTAATTAGGGGCAAAATGAAATTTTTGTGATGTATGAAAATTGAGGTTGAATTTGTAAAAATCTCAAATCTAAACATTTGAAGACCAAATTGCTAGATTTCCAAAATTGATATAAATTTTTGTTATTATAATAATTGAAGAATAATACTCTTTATTAATTTTTTTCGCATATTATTACAGAATGTGTTTTTCCCACTTCATTGCTTAGATGATCGAATCACGTCAGCATTAGATCATCCCTGCTGATTAATTACTTTTGGTTGCCCTTCTAAACAATCTTATAACCTACTTTTAGGCTATTGGGTTGGCTGTGTACCAATTAACATTCGCAAATTCTGTGCTTGCACACTGTCACTTGTTGAGTCACAAATCAATTACTAAAATTTATATTTTAGGTTCAAATTTGATGTAGGCTCATTCTATGTCAAAATGATTGTCAGCAATAGCTATGTGAATAACATTGGTGCTCAAGGGCAAAAGCAAGGAGGCAGAACCTAGGCGCCAAGACAATGCGTAGTTATCTGAGTGGTGAACAATGACCATGCCAAACTCTTGTACTTGAATGCTTGCGTTATCTCAAGAGCTCACTCTGCCAACACTTGAGCGAACCTTTGATGCTATATATACTCTACTTAGTTTGAATAAAAGTTTTAGAGCAACCGTTAGGGAGTTTTTGAACTTGCTTCATATTTAGAGCTTCTCTGAGTTCAAAGAGATTGTTTCTTCTTGTTTTTTATACGAGAGAAATCAATTTTAGTTTCAAGTAAATAATATTTGTTAAGTTATTTTTCTTGAAAGCAAGCTATTAAATATTCAAACACCAAATTCAACTAAGAATTTTAGAGTTTTGAAACTATTGGTAACTAAAATTCTATACTTATGAGCGTGTCATTTAAGAATTTATATATACACTTTTGAATTTTAAAGAGGAAATAATTCGAAATAAATCATTTAATGAATTAATTGAGACCGTGGTGCAAATTTTTTTGTAAAAAATTATCAATCGTAAATTTATTTTTACTAATGAAATATTTGATAAAATATTTTTTCACGGCCATTTCATATTTTATGAACAAAATTGAAGGAATAAATTAATAGAAAATCAACAAGTGAGTGTTCCACTCCCCAATGCAAGCAACATTATTTTTTGCACATAATCTATTTATATTTTATGTAATGTTTAAAACTAAAATTTATTTTATATAGGCAATGTTTATTATATGTTTGAAGACTTGCAATACTTATTGTATGTCATGAAATAAGGTTTATTACTAAGACATGTCTCCACCTGTAAAAATAAATAAATATTGAATAAATTTTGATCCAAAGAAATCTAACAATTTTATTACTCAAAGGAGAGTGGATAGGTAATAAGAACCGCCTTAACAGTGAAATCTGATATCTGAATGACTTTAATTACAAGATTACATAAGAATCCTCGAGTTGTCTGCTTACTTTTGCCTTCAGCGAACCCAACACTGGCGGACGTTAAATGAATAAGAAGATTTCGAGTGCATGGAGTAGTATTGTTTCTTTTCCGAGCCTGAACATGAATGATCAATATCCTTCGGCTTCCAATTCCACGGCGTAAGAAATGAGTCATCTTTCTCCAAAAAAGATGTCAGACGTGCGTAGTCCACCGACAATGATTCTTGGACAAAATTTTCTTGCTCCTTCTTTCGCTCTTGATCTTGCCGTTGTGAATGTTGAACAAGCATACGTAGTGCTTGTAATAACATGGATTGTTGTTGTAGTCTGCGAATCAACATGTTTTCAGTATGCGTCACGGTTGATTTCTTTGATTGTTGTTCTTCTCTTATCCTCAATATGCGAGGAGGAATGTTGGGTTGATGCTGTTCCCTTCGGCGATTCAGCTTGCGAGGAGGAATGTTGGATGGATATTGACGCTGATGTTGTTCTTCTCGAAGCTTCAGCAAGCGAGGAGGACTGTTGGATGGATCTTGACGCTGACGTTGACGTTGATGTTGTTCTTCTCGAAGCTTCAGCAAGCGAGGAGGAATGTTGGATGGATGTTGACGCTGACGTCGATGTTGTTCTTCTCGGAGCTTCAGCAAGCGAGGAGGAATGTTGGATGGATGTTGACGCTGACGTCGATCTTGTTCTTCTCGGAGTTTCAGCAAGCGAGGAGGAATGTTGGATGGATCTTGACGCTGACGCTGATGTTGCCCTTCTCGGAGCTTCAGCAAGCGAGGAGGAATGTTAGAGGGATGCTGGAGTTGTTCTTCTCGGAGATTCAGCGAGCCAGGAGAGATGTTGGACGTCCTCCATAGTTTGAGGATTCGGGGAGGAAGGTTTCTTCCCATCTTTTTTTTTCTTCTTCTGGTTTAATTTGCTTTAAGATTGAGGAGAGGTTTGATTTGATTGTTATCATCTAAGTAAGGTGTTGGTGTTTATATAGCTGAAGAATTTGTCTCTCAACTAAAGGAAAAGGATTTGTAGTTAAGTTATCTGAGTCCTCTTTTGCAACCCTTTCCTTAATTAATTTGAATACCTTTCGCTACTAAACTCTAAGAAAAAGGAAACTCTTTCTTCCTCGTATCATACGAATGTACTTAACTTCCAAAAGAGAAAGTGAAGAGGAAGAGATCCAGATCAATGCAAAGCAACCTCTACAAAATTTAAGAATCAGCACAACAGAGAGGACAATTGGTGGATTGTTATTGATAACAAGGTCACGTACCATCAACAGTACGTTACCAGTTTTCGTAGCTTACTAACTCCTGATCCATCACCAGTTTCATTTGCTTTGTTCTCTCCTCCCTTGACTTGGTATCTTTGTATAAATCTTCATGTGCCGCACCAAAATGAAATGAAATGGTATGGTTACTGGTTAATGTGCCTTATTTAGTGAATAAATGAGGGTGTTATCACATGAATCCAAACATAGTCATTTTAATTTGTTCTGGAGTTTTCAAGAAGCAAACACAAGATATGGTCAAAATAACTTTGATATTCTAGGAATAATCATTAATCCTAAAAGAATCAAGCTTATTGGTAATCAATAATTGGGAATTTTAGTTTTAACATGCATGACGTACGTGCATTAGAATGCGATTTCATCTTCCTTCTACTCATGACCAGCTCTGGTGAATTTGAGATGTGTGCTTGATTCGATATCATCTGATGTTGCACAAATGGCTTTCGCAACTATGTCCGAAAATGGACCAATCGTTTTTGGTGGCCGAAATTTTGAAGGAGATTGGTTGGAAAATGAATGAATTGTGGCCAAAAAATTGAAAAAGTAGAGACATTCTGATTGAAACCCACTTTTGATCGCATGGTATCTCCTCCCTTTCAATGTTTTGGCCACCATTCTTCCGATTGCATTGGAAAATATTATCGAAACTCATAGTTTTGATCACTTGAAAATGTGATTGAAAATGAACCCATGGGTATTTGTTTCTCAAATTTTGAGAATTTTATGTGCTTAGTTGTCATTTTTTAAAATAATTTTTGTAATTTTAGAAATATTTGGGGATAGTTAAAAGATTGAAAAACTTTTAAAACTTTTATATTTTAATCTCTTACTTTAAAGATATGGGTAAGCAAATCAAGGTCTGATTTTGATTCTATTTGGAATCAAAACCTACTTTAAATAAAATTAATTTTTAAAATTCAGATTCGAAATCTATCTTATTTAATATGATACCCAATTTTTCAATTCCAATTCTAAAATAAAATACTTTATTTACCAATTATATCAATTTTTAAATATTTTTTTAACAAAATTTATTTTGTAAAATTCCATTTAAATATAGCATTATAAGTATTCACTTGAATCATAAATTTAACTCAATAAAAAAAATTAAAAATAAAAACAATGATATTAAATTACAAAAATAGTAAAATACATAAATAAAAAATAAAGTGAAAAAAGATAAATAAGTTAATAAAAATAATTAATATATGAAAACTTATTTAAAAAATATTGTATTATTACTCTAATCAATAGATATCATAAAAAAAGAAATTATTTTTTATAATGATAAAATTATACCGTATATTTATTTATTTGTTTGTTAGCTTCTTAAATAATTTTATAATAAATATATATATAATACAATTTTATTAAATTATTACACAAATAATATGGTAAATTAAGTTAAATAAACATTACAATACACTGACTAATTTTTCTATTTAACTTAATAATTAAAAAGTATTTTTTACATAAATTATAATATACCGAATCAAGTATAAATATATTTTATATAATGATTACATTTATACAAATTCAATAATAAATTTCAATAGCATATATTGTCTGTTAAATGAAAATATTTATTTTAAAATAATGAAATTAATTTTTTTTATAATATTAATAAAAAAATTTAAATGCTATTGTTTTATTAATTAAAAAATATATTGTAAATTAATTTAAATAAATGTTATAAATAAAATCTATAACATAAGTTTGTAGCTTAATAGTAAAAGAACTTGTGTTTCATTACTAGATTTAAAGTTTAAACCCTCACGCATGAAATGATTTTTGATTATTTTCTAGGTTGGGTCGGTGGATGTAGCCAAAACTTATACTCAGCCCTATTTAAAGGTATTGTGTTTCAGTATTTATATGAAAAACTTACAAATTGATCAGGGATTTTATGTTTACTATTCTTATTTTTGTAATAATATATGTAATTACCAGAAATGGGATGCACAAATTTTTAAAATTTTGCATTTTAATCTAAATGAATTTTCAAAAACATGCATTTTAGTCCCACAAGCCACCATAGTAAATAATTATCACCATACGAGCAGTCATACCTGTGTCTATAAAATACAATATTGCATTTAGATAAAAATACATGGAATTTAAAATTCATATTGAAAAATAATAATAATGACTATGTTTGGATTTTTGGGGACCAAAATGAAAAATTTTTAAAGTTGGTTATTTAGGGAGTAAATGAAATTTTTGTGAAGTATGAAACTAGAGGTTGAATTTGTAAAAATCTCAAATCTAAGCATTTGAAGACCAAACTTCAAGATTTTCAAAATTGATATAAATTTCTCTTATTATATTAATTAAATGATAAAATTCTTTATTAACTTTTTCGCTTATAAGTAATAAATGTGTTTCTTCCACTTTATTGATTAGATGATCAACATTAAATCATCCTTGTTGATTGGTTACTTTTGTTTGCCTCATTCTAAAGGATCTTATAACCAAGTTTTAGGCCATTCAGTTTTTCTTGGCTGTGTACCAATTAACCATTCGCAAATTCTGTGCTTGCACACTATCCCTTGTTGAGTCACAAATCAATTACTTAAATTTATAGTTTAGGTTCAAATTTGATGTAGGCTCATTCTATGTCAAAATGATTGTGAACAATAGCTATGTGAATAATATCGGTGTTCAAGGGCAAAAGCAAGGAGGCAGAACCTAGGCACCAAGACAATGCCCAGTTAGCTCGAGTGGTGAACAATGACCTTACCAAACTCTAGTACCTGAATGCTTGTGTTATCTCAAGAGCTCACCCAGTGAACACTTGATCGAACCTATGATGCTATATGTACTCATTCTGAGCAAAAGTTTAGAGCAACTGTCAGAGAGTTTTTGAGTTTACTTCATATTCAAAGCTTTTTTGAGTTCAAAGAGATTGTTTTTTTTCTTGATTTTTATAAGTAGAGAAATTATTTTTAATTTCAAGAACAATATTTGCTAAGTTATTTTTCTTAAAAGCAAACTATCAAATATTCAAACATCAAATTTAGTTAACTTTTAGAGTTTTGAAAATTATTAATAACTAAAATTTTGTTCTTGCGAACGTGTCGTTTCAAAAATTTTATAAAAAACAAAAAGATTTTTGAATTTTAAACAGTATATACCTCAAAATAAATCATTTAACGAGTTAATTAAGACCGTGATCACAAAATTTTTTGTCAAAAGATACACCAATTATGGGTTTGTCTTTACTAATGAAATATATATGATAAAATATTGTCATGATCATTTAATATTTTATAAACAAAATTGAAGGAATAAATTAATAGAAAATCAACAAGTATTAGTTCGTCACTCCCCCAATTGCAAGACAAGATTATTTATACACATTTTATTATATTTAATGGTAATGGTTTAATACTGAGATTTGTTTTATATAGGCAATGTTTATTACTACAACATGTCTCACTACCTGTAAAAAGACAAAGTATTTGAAAAAGATTTTGATCCAATAGATATCTCTGTACCATTCCAGTGATTGCCAAGTATTCATCAATAATCAATGAGGTATGTAAGCAGATATCATAAAAAGAAATAAAAAGTCAAACTAACAATTTTTATTACTCAAAAGGAGAGTGGATAGGTAATAAGAACCGCCTTAACAGTGAAATCTGATATCTGAATGACTTTAATTACAAGATTACATAAGAATCCTCGAGTTGTCTGCTTACTTTTGCCTTCAGCGAACCCAACACTGGCGGACGTTAATTTTATGAATAAGAAGATTCGAGTGCATGGCGTAGTATGTGTTCTTTGTCCGAGCCTGAACATGATGATCAACCATCTCTCTGACTTCCAACTCCACGTGAGCGTAAGAAATGCGTCACTCTCTTTCGCCAAAAAGATGTCAGGACTAACGTGCGTAGTCCAGCTTACTACCTTTCCTCTAAATGGAAGGAATTACTCTACATGGGTGACGAATGCAACAAGGGCCTTACTGGGCATGAGGGTTCTGGGATTTGTTGATGGAGAAATTAATCAACCTAAGGTGGGAGATAAAGAATATGCTGAATGGAGATATGTTGATAATCTTGTCATTACTTGGATTATCAACTCCATTGATCAATCCTTGGTTGGTGCCTTCAACAAAGCCAAAACTGCCAAAGACCTTTGGAATGCACTTGCTAGAAGGTTCGGAAATCAAGGAAATCTCTTAAAAGTCTATGAGTTGAGGGAAATCATCACAAATGCCAAGATGAATGGAAGTGATTTCCTTTCCTACTCCAACAAAATCAAGGAAGCATGGGATGAATTGGAGTGTTTGAGGCCGATTACTACCAATAAGGAAGAATTGGAGAAAAGGGCCAATAAAGATCTTGTTTGTTTCCTCTTGGCAGGATTGGGGCCTAGTTTTGGGGACCTTAGGAATCAAATTCTAAGGAATAAGGAGATGCCACCATATGATGATGTGGTGAATATTGTGGATAGGGAATTGATGGCTAGAGAAGCGTTTGATAGAGATGAGCCTAAAATTGAGAAAGGTGCATTTGTGGAGGCAAAAGAAGTAGCAATGGTAACACAAGGGTTGAAAGAAAGCAAAACCATCAAATGTGAAAGATGTGGAAGACTAGGACACATCAAAAGAAATTGTAGGTTTTGTGATCATTGTGGAAAGTTTGGGCATAACAAGGATAAATGTTTTGAGCTTCATCCTCACTTGAAGAAGGAGAATAAAGCCAAAATTTCAGAAGAATTAAACCACATATCAGAGGCAAACTTGTCCACAAACCTCATTGAGCAATTTGCAAAGTTCCTTCAATGTCAAAGGCCAAACACCTCTCAAGGTTTGATCTCTAATTTATCTTTAAATATTGATCCTTGGGTTATAGACTCGGGTGCTACAAATCACATGTTTAGAAGTAAAAATTTAGCTTCTAAAATTGAGTCTATAGGAAAGGATAAAAGGGTGAGTATAGCTAATGGAAAAGATATACCGATTAGTGGTTTAGGACACTTGAATATTTTGTCTAAGCATACTAAAGGTCTTTTATATGCCATGTTTTTCTTCAAATTTGTTGTCCGTAAGTAGAATTACTAAAGATTTAGATTGTTATGTTATATTTGAACCTAATAAAGTAACATTTCAGGACATCAAGACCGGACAATTGATTGGTGAGGGAAGAGAGAAAAATGGGCTGTATGTTTTGGAAGATTCAAGCAAAGCCTTTAAAGTAGATAGCAGCAAAATCCAAGAACTTTGGCATGCTAGATTATGTTGAAGATGAAGAGATTGAGGGTCAAGCTAAAAACCCCAAATAACTCTTTGATTGGTCTATGGACACTCTTGTCAAGCCTAAAGCCCATTTCAAGCTAACCACTAGATGACGAAATAACGGCTAGTTCTTAAATTGAAAGCTATGCTGTTATGTGTTGTACCTAGCTGTTAGAAAAGTAAAATCAACTTGTACCTAGCCGTTAGGATGTTGTATATATATACCCAAGATGTGTAAAGTGAAAAACAAGCTTCTTTATTCTTTCATCAATACTTTCTTTCACACTTCTTTGTTTCTTCAATATTTTTCACAGATTAGGGCATCCTCCTAGTCATATTTTGCAAAAATTAGTTCCTAACTTGAAATTTGATAAGATCAAAGATTGTAGTTCTTGTATTTTAGGAAAACAAACTAAGATACCTTTTGTACAATCTCATCATGAATATAATGATTTATTTGCTTTGGTACATTCTGATTTGTGGACTTCTCCCACTCTATCTCATAAGGGCTTCAAATATTTTGTAACTTTTATAGATCATAAATCTAGGTATACATGGATTTATCTTATTAAAAGGAAATCTGAGGTTTTTTGTTGTTTCAGAGAGTTTGTAATATTGATTGAAAACCAATTCGATAAGAAAGTTAAGGTGTTGAGAACTGATAATGGAGGAGAGTATGTGAACAACTTGTTTAAAGAGTTTTTAGTTAGTAAAGGAATTGTTCACCAAACTACTTGTCCTTACACTCCAGAACAAAATGGAGTGGCTGAACGTAAGAATAGGCATATTTTAGAGGTGGCAAGAACTATGATGTTCTATCACAATGTACCTAGAGAGTTTTGGGGGGAAGCTATTCTCACAGCGACACATCTTATTAACCGAACACCATCCATGGTACTGAAAGGAAAGACACCAATTGAGATTGCTTATAGTACCCAACCAAACTTGTCCTATCTTAGAATTTTCGGATGTGTATGTTATGTACATATGCCAAGTCATTCAAGAGATAAATTAAGTGAAAGAAGCATTAAATGCATCTTTTTAGGTTATTGTGTGGATACTAAGGGTTATAGGTGCTATAATCCCTTAACTAAGGACAAGTATATCTCTAGAAATGTTACTTTCGTAGAAAATGACTCATATTTTCATAGCATTGGTAATGGAAAAGGTGAAGTTGATGATCCACTTCCTTTAGCCATAATACACAAGTATATACCACCATCTAGTGACGTACTAGGCAACCATGACCTACAATTGAGTGGTGATAACATAGAATCACAAGATCAAGAGTCTAATGAGGGTGAAACTAGCAATGAAAGTCTAGATGCACATTCACCTAGTGAAGTAAGTGAAGATTTACCGTTATCTTCTTGTAGACTTAGAGACGAGGGAGAGCAAAATGAAATACATAGGGATGAACATTCGAATGTTCAAATAGAATCATTATCTAGTAACCAAGATGGGCCATCTATTAGTATACGAAGTGAGGGGGAGCATGTTGCACCTATGCAAGGCCAAAATCCCCCACTTAGAAGATCTCAAAGAATTCGACAATCTTCATCGGATTGGATGAAGAAAAGAGTGTTTTTCCACGGTAACAAAGTAATCGCACACCCTCTTGACCACTACTACACCTTAGGAAATGTAAAAGAGAGTTTTAGAGCCTTTTTAACTAAAGTAGACACCATTAAAGATCCAAATAACTTTAAGGAAGCTAGAGAATTATCAGTTTGGAGACAAGCCATGCAAGAGGAATTGGATGCTTTAGTTAAAAATAATACATGGGAATTAGTACCTTTACCTTTGGGAAAGAAGGTTGTAGGATGCAAATGGGTGTATAAGACTAAGTTAAATAGTGATGGAACCTTAGACAAACATAAGGCTAGGTTAGTGGCCAAAGGCTTCACTCAAACCTATGGCTTAGACTATACAGAAACTTTTGCACCAGTTGCAAAAATGAACACTATTAGGGTGCTTCTCTCCTTAGCGGCTAATTATAATTGGGATTTACATCAAATGGATGTGAAGAATGCTTTCTTGCAAGGAGAGTTAGAGGAAGAGGTTTACATGAGTTTACCTCAAGGATATGATGTTATGGTTCCAAATACACATGTTTGCAAATTGAAGAAAGCCATATATGGATTAAAGCAATCACCAAGAGCATGGTATAATAAGTTGCATAATGCATTGTGTTCTCAAAATTTTAAAGTGAGTGATGCTGATCATTCCTTATTTATTAAGCACTCAAGTGAGGGATCTACCATTGTTCTTATTTATGTGGATGATATTATCATCACCGGTTGTGACATTAATGGCATTAAGAGCATTAAAACATATTTGAAGTCTGCATTTGATGTTAAAGATTTGGGAAACTTACGATATTTTCTAGGTATAGAAATCGCTTATTCCAATGAAGGGCTATTTCTATCCCAAAGAAAATATGTTCTTGATTTGTTAAGTGAGACAGGAAAACTTGGAGCAAAGCCAGCTGTGACACCTATGGAGGCACTAAGAAGGAAGAAAGAGGATAACAAGCATGAAAACGAACATGACAAGGAGGAGCCATACAAGGACATCAAGCTTTATCAAAGACTTGTAGGTAAGCTTATATATTTAACTATTACACGACCTGATATTGTTTTTTCTGTGCAACAGGTAAGTCAACACATGTCATGCCCAAAGAATATACACATGGAAATGGTGAGTAGAATTTTAAGGTACATAAAACATGCACCGGGGCAAGGAATCTTGATGAGAAGAAATGGCCACCACAAGATATGTGCTTACACAGATGCGGATTGGGCCGGTAACTTCGAGGACAGAAGATCAACCACTGGTTATTGCACATTCGTGGGAGGTAATTTGGTGACTTGGAAAAGCAAGAAGCAAAGTGTAGTTGCAAGATCGAGTGCAGAAGCTGAATATAGAGCTATGGCATCTACTACGAGTGAATTGGTTTGGATAAAATCATTAGTGGAAGACTTAGGATTTTCAGTTGAAACACCTATAGACATGTACTGTGATAACAAGGCAGCAACACACATTGCATCTAATCCGGTGTTCCATGAGAGGACCAAGCACATCGAAGTTGATTGTCACTTCACAAGAGAAAAGTACTTGAGCAAAGTGATCAACATGCCTTATGTGAAGAGTGAAGATCAACTTGCGGATATATTCACCAAACCATGTACTCATCAACAACTTCTTAAGGTGAGTTCCAAGTTGAACTTCTTCAATTTGTACAAGTCCAACTTGAGGGGGAGTGTTAAAGATGAAGAGATTGAGGGTGAAGATGAAAAGCCCAAATAACTCTTGGATTGATCTATGGATACCCATATCAAGCCCAAAGCCCAATTCAAGCTAACTACTAAAGGACGAAATAACGGCTAGTTTTTTAAATTGAAAGATATGCTATTATGTGTTGTACCTAGCTGTTAGAAAAGTAAAGTAAGCTTGTACCTAGCCGTTAGGATGTTGTATATAAAAACCCAAGCTGTGTAAATATTTGGAGATAGAATACAAAAGCTCTTCAATTTTCTCTCTTCATCTATTTTCTCTCTACTTGCATTTTTTTATTTGTTTATGTTGAATCTTTGAAATTGTGAGCTAAACACATTCAAATTCTATTTATCAACAATGTGTATTTGGAACCATAACATCATATCCTTGAGGTAAACTCATGTAAACCTCTTCCTCTAACTCTCCTTGCAAGAAAGCATTCTTTACATCCATTTGATGTAAATCCCAATTATAATTAGCCGCTAAGGAGAGAAGCACCCTAATGGTGTTCATTTTTGCAACTAGTGCAAAAGTTTCTGTATAGTCTAAGCCGTAGGTTTGAGTGAAGCCTTTGGCCACTAACCTAGCCTTATGTTTGTCCAAGGTTCCATCACTATTTAACTTAGTCTTATACACCCATTTGCATCCTACAACCTTCTTTCCCAAAGGTAAAGGTACTAATTCCCATGTATTATTTTTAACTAAAGCATCCAATTCCTCTTGCATGGCTTGTCTCCAAACTGATAATTCCCTAGCTTCCTTAAAGTTATTAGGATCTTTAATGGTGTCTACTTTAGTTAAAAAGGCTCTAAAACTCTCTTTTACATTTCCTAAGGTGTAGTAGTGGTCAAGAGGGTGTGCGATTACTTTGTTACCGTGGAAAAACACTCTTTTCTTCATCCAATCCGATGAAGATTGTCGAATTCTTTGAGATCTCCTAAGTGGGGGATTTTGGCCTTGCATAGGTGCAACATGCTCCCCCTCACTTCGTATACTAATAGATGGCCCATCTTGGTTACTAGATAGTGATTCTATTTGAACATTCGAATGTTCATCCCTATGTATTTCATTTTGCTCTCCCTCGTCTCTAAGTCTACTGGATGATAACTGTAAATCTTCACTTACTTCACTAGGTGAATGTGCATCTAGACTTTCATTGCTGGTTTCACCCTCATTAGACTCTTGATCTTGTGATTTCTATGTTATCACTACTCAAGTGTTGGTCATGGTTGCCTAGTACGTCACTAGATAGTGGTATATACTTGTGTATTATGGCTAAAGGAAGTGGATCATCAACTTCACCTTTTCCATTACCATTGCTATGAAAATATGAGTCATTTTCTATGAAAGTAACATTTCTAGAAATATACTTGTTCTTAGTTAAGGGATTATAGCACCTATAACCCTTAGTATCTACACAATAACCTAAAAAGATGCATTTAATGCTTCTTTCACTTAATTTATCTCTTGAATGACTTGGCATATGTACATAACATACACATCCAAAAATTCTAAGATAGGACAAGTTTGGCTGGGTACTATAAGCAATCTCAATTGGTGTCTTTCCTTTCAATACCATGGATGGTGTTCGGTTAATAAGATGTGTCGCTGTGAGAATAGCTTCCCCCCAAAACTCTCTAGGTACATTGTGATAGAACATCATAGTTCTTGCCACCTTTAAAATATGCCTATTCTTACGTTCAGCCACTCCATTTTGTTCTGGAGTGTAAGGACAAGTAGTTTGGTGAACAATTCCTTTACTAACTAAAAACTCTTTAAACAAGTTGTTCACATACTCTCCTCCATTATTAGTTCTCAACACCTTAACTTTCTCATCAAATTGGTTTTCAATCAATATTACAAACTCTCTAAAACAACAAAAAACCTCAGACTTCCTTTTGTTGAAATAAAGTCGAGTGAGCCGATTGATCAATCTCTAGATTCATACCAGCATCATGATTGTGTTGCATTGGAGATGAAAAGATTGAGGGTGAAGATGAAAAGCCCAAATAACTCTTTGGCTGATCTATGAGTACCCACATCAAGCCCAAAGCCCATGTCATACTAAACCACTAAAGGACAAAATAACGGCTAGTTTTTTAAAGTTAAAAGATGTGCTTTTGTATGTTGTACCTAGCTGTTAGAAAAGTAAAGTGAGTTTGTACCTAGCCGTTAGGATAGTGTGTATATAAACACAAGATGTGTAAATGTTTAGACAATTGAATAAGAAGTAGAAAACAATTCACTCATCTTTTTCATCTTTCTCTCTTTGGTGAAAGTTCTCTCATTCTCTCATCAAATTTAACATGGTATCAGAGCAGTAAGCTCATATCATTCTTCTTGTTCTTTATTCTTTTACATTAGTGCTTCAAAGAAAAAAAAGAATATCTCTCATTCTTTGCCCAAATCTAAATGGCAAATGAGGGACCCTCTTTAGGCACCAACAAATCTAGTGAAGCACCTTCTCAAACCACCATCAACACCTCTACTAGAACCAATTCCATGATAATGGAAGTAGATGCTAACACCTCCCTTAAACTCACCACGATTCTACTAAACAACCACAACTACCCCATATGGGTCAAGGCTGCAACAAATGCTTTGTGTGGTAAAGGTAGATACGGGTTTGTCACAGGAAGGGTTAAGAGACCGTTGGATGATGATGGATTTGAAGAATGGTTCCAAGTAGACAAAATGGTTCTAACTTGGATCCTTAACTCAATAGAACCAAGCTTGATTGGTATCTTCTCCAATGCCGAGACTTCGAAAGAGTTGTGGGATTCTATCAAGAGAATCTATGGTCAACAAAAGAATCTCATGAGAGTGTATGAGCTTAAATCTTTCTTGAATAAGCTTAATCAAGGTGAGATGAGCTCAGTTGAACACCTCGGAAAATTCGTAGAGGCATGGGATGAGCTTCACTCCTATAGGCCAGAAACTAACGACATTGCCATTATTCTTGCACGTGCTAATGAGGATAAGGTATTTACTTATCTTGCTAGCTTAAACTCCAAGTTTAATGACATTCGGAATCAAATACTGAGAAGCAATGAAATGCCTCCCTTTGAAGAGGTTTGTTACATGATCAACAAGGAAGAAACAGCCCATCGTGTCCTGGACGTAAATGGCCATGACCACAAGGTGGAGACAAATGCTTTTTTGGCTCAAGAGAAGCTTAAAACTGAAGCCTTAGTGACCAAGTCAAAGGGAAACAGCAACAACCCAAATCGAGCTAAGTGTGACCATTGTCACAAGAATGGTCACTCTAAAGATCGATGCTGGTATCTTCACCCAGAACTCATGCCTTCACGGTTCAAGAAGGGTAAAGTCTCAAATCAAAGTATCCATGGTGTTCCAAGTGCCCATTCAGCTCCTATCACCGAGACTTCAAGTGTTCACTCCTTTAGCCTCGATGATATTGCCAAGTTGATACAGAACCAACTCCAAATCAATATGGAAGCACTTGGAACCCAACACCATGCTCATAAAGGCAAATGGGAGGACGGTACTCTTCTTAACTCTCACTTTTACTCTCGCAATGATCATGTACCATGGATTATAGACTCAGGTGCTAGTGATCATATGTTTAGAAACATAAATAAAGCATCTAGACTATATCCTTTAAGGAAAATACAAAGTGTCAAAGTTGCTAATGGAAAGCATGTTCCCATTAAGTATTCAGCGGATTTAGATTTATTGTCAAAACATACTAAAGGGTTCTATATTCCTAATTTTGATTCTAATCTATTATCGGTTAGTAAACTCACTAAAGACTTAAATTGTATTGCTATATTTAGTCCTAATAAAGTGATTTTTCAGGATATTATAACCGGGAAGAAGATTGGTGAAGGTTTCGCTGAAAATGGCCTCTACATGCTAAATGACGCAAAACAAGCTTTTAGGGTCACTAAACAAATTAATTCACATGAGCTATGGCATGCACGGCTGGGACATCCTTCTAATCACATTTTGAATAGTCTAGTTCCTGATTTAAAAGATTGTTACATTTCTAAGTGTGAAGCATGTATTTTAGGAAAACAAACTAGACCTCCTTTTGTACTGTTAGAACATGAATGTGATGATGTTTTTGATTTAATTCATTCTGATTTATGGACTGCTCCTGTGACATCTCATGATAACTATAGATACTTCGTTACATTTATTGATCACAAATCTAGATATACATGGATATACCTTTTAAAATGCAGGTCAGACACATTATCATGCTTTAAACGCTTTATGTTTTTTGTCACTAACCAATTTGGCAGAAAAATTAAAATGATTAGAACTGATAATGGTGGAGAATATGTCAATAATTCCTTTAAGGAATACTTGGTAAGTGAAGGGATTGTACATCAAACTACATGCCCATACACTCCAGAACAAAATGGAGTGGCAGAGAGGAAGAATAGACATATCTTGGAAGTTGGAAGATCAATGATGTTCTACCATAATGTTCCTAAGCATTTCTGGAGCAATGCCATCCTCATAGCTGTTCATTTGATAAATAGAACACCAACAAAGGTTCTAAAAGGCAAGACTCCGAATGAGGTAATGTTTAATCATAAGCCAAATCTTTCATATCTTAAAATTTTTGGATGTATATGTTATGTTCATATTCCTTGTAGCAATAGGGACAAACTTAGCTATAAAAGTCAAAAATGCATATTCCTAGGTTATGCCACAACCCAAAAGGGTTATAGATGCTTTGACCCTAAAACAAATAGGTTGTTTGCATCTAGAAATGTAACATTTTTAGAGCATGAACCCTACTTCGAAAAAAATGAACTCAAAGCCAATGATAAGGGGGAGGATGTGGGTAATTCCAACCCAGGTCCTGTTATTGACACTATTCACACAAAGGGACCCATTCTTGAACTTAGGAAGAATATGCATAATCAGCTAGAATTTCAAGAGGAATCATCTCAAAATGAGAATGATCCTTACCCTCTTAAACAAACAAATGATGAGAATGAACCTACTTTTGCCCAAGATGATTCATCCCAGCAATCAGATTGATCCAGATCATCTTAGAGATGACCAAATTAGTAGCCATGACATACCAAATCAATTTATGGATAGTGATGCTCATGCTACACAGGAACTACCCACACTCAGAAGATCTACTCGGATCAAAAGACCTGCCTCTGAATGGATGAAAACTAGAGTGTTTCATCATGGAAACCATGTAACCAATCACCCTATTCAAAGCTACTATACTCATGATCACATTAAAGATCAGTATAAAGCTTTTCTAAATGCCATCGATGATATTCAAGAG
Source organism: Xylocarpus granatum (assembly GCA_019650275.1). Lineage (NCBI taxonomy): Eukaryota > Viridiplantae > Streptophyta > Magnoliopsida > Sapindales > Meliaceae > Xylocarpus > Xylocarpus granatum. Next base: position 165,298 of record BNST01000260.1, read on the forward strand.
CCTTCCAATTACCAAGAGGCCCAAATTAGCCCAATTTGGAGAAGTGCAATGAATGAAGAGCTTAAGGCTCTAATTCGCAATCAAACTTGGGATATTGTTCCACTGCCTAAAGGGAAGAAGGTCGTTGGCTGCAAATGGGTATACAAGACCAAGCTTTAAGTGTGATGGAACTGTTGAAAAATATAAGGCTAGGTTAGTGGCCAAAGGCTTCACTCAAACTTATGGTATTGATTACACCGAGACTTTTGCCCCCGTAGCTAAAATGAATTCCATTAGAGTTCTTATGTCCTTAGCTGTTAATTATGATTGGCCATTGTACCAAATGGATGTAAGAAATGCCTTCTTACAAGGCGAATTAGAAGAGGAAGTATACATGAGAATACTTGAAGGGTATGGGACTGACATTCCTAAATCACATGTATGTAAGCTTAGAAAGGCTATCTATGGCCTTAAACAATCCCCTAGGGCCTGGTACTCTAAATTGCACAATGCTCTCAGTTGTCAAGCCTTCATTAAAAGTGAGGCTGATTTCTCACTATTCACTAAACATTCCAAAGATGGAATAACGGTGATTCTCATTTATGTCGATGACATAATCATTACTAGTAATGACGAAATAGGCATTAGTTGCATTAAATCATATCTTAAATTTGTTTTTGACATTAAAGACTTGGGATACTTACGATATTTTTTAGGAATAGAAATTGCCCACTCTAAAAAAGGGACTATTTCTATGCCAAAGAAAATATACACTTGATCTACTTGGTGAAATAGGTAAACTAGGTGCAAGGATAGCTCCAACTCCAATTGAAAATACCTACAAGCAAAAGGATAAAGAAGAAGACAAAGAGAAGCAGCCCAAGCCAATTCAGAATGTCAAGCAATATCAACGAATTGTCGGTAAGTTAATATATTTAACCATTACTAGACCTGACATTAGCTTTGCTGTGAATCAGGTTAGTCAATTCATGCAGCAACCAATGACCAACCACATGAACATGGTAAATCGAATCCTCTGCTACCTAAAAGGCACACCAGGCCAAGGTTTACACATGCAAAAGAATGGTCACCATGAGATCCTAGCATATAGTGATGCAGATTGGGCCAGAAATGTTGAAGACCGAAAGTCAACTACTGGATATTGCACATTTGTTGGGGGAAACATAGCAACCTGGAAGAGTAAGAAACAAGGTGTGGTAGCAAGGTCAAGTGCAGAGGCTGAGTATCGAGCAATGGCAAGTGCAACATGTGAGCTGATTTGGTTGAAGGCTTTAGTTCAAGATTTGGGGTTCAAAACTGAAGCACCAATGAAACTATTTTGCAACAACAAAGCAGCAATCTACATAGCTTCAAATCCAGTATTCCATGAGAGAACAAAGCACATTGAGATGGACTGTCACTTTATTAGCGAGAAAGTTCAGAATCAGACCATCTGCACCTCTTATGTTCCAAGCGAAGATCAACTAGGAGACTTGTTCACAAAGGCTCCTACTAAAAAACATATCGGGATCGCAATAAGCAAGTTGAATTTGAACAACATCTTCAAGCCCAACTTGAGGGGGAGTGTTGAAATAAAGTCGAGTGAGCCGATTGATCAATCTCCAGATTCATACCAGCATCATGATTGTGTTGCATTGGAGATGAAAAGATTGAGGGTGAAGATGAAAAGCCCAAATAACTCTTTGGCTGATCTATGAGTACCCACATCAAGCCCAAAGCCCATGTCATACTAAACCACTAAAGGACAAAATAACGGCTAGTTTTTTAAAGTTAAAAGATGTGCTTTTGTATGTTGTACCTAGCTGTTAGAAAAGTAAAGTGAGTTTGTACCTAGCCGTTAGGATAGTGTGTATATAAACACAAGATGTGTAAATATTTAGAGAATTGAATAAGAAGTAGAAAACAATTCACTCATCTTCTTCATCTTTCTCTCTTTGGTAAAAGTTCTCTCAAATTTAACACCTTTTAATAAGATAAATCCATGTATACCTAGATTTATGATCTATAAAAGTTACAAAATATTTGAAGCCCTTATGAGATAGAGTGGGAGAAGTCCACAAATCAGAATGTACCAAAGCCAATAAATCATTATATTCATGATGAGATTGTACAAAAGGTATCTTAGTTTGTTTTCCTAAAATACAAGAACTACAATCTTTGATCTTATCAAATTTCAAGTTAGGAACTAATTTTGTGCAAAATATGACTAGGAGGATGCCCTAATCTAGCATGCCAAAGTTCTTGGATTTTGCTGCTATCTACTTTAAAGGCTTTGCTTGAATCTTCCAAAACATACAACCCATTTTTCTCTCTTCCCTCACCAATCAATTGTCCAGTCTTGATGTCCTGAAAAGTTACTTTATTAGGTTCAAATATAACATAGCAATCTAAATCTTTAGTAATTCTACTTACAGACAACAAATTTGAAGAAAAACATGGCATATAAAGACCTTTAGTATGCTTAGACAAAATTATTCAAGTGTCCTAAACCACTAATTGGTATATCTTTTCCATTAGCTATACTCACCCTTTTATCCTTTCCTATAGACTCAATTTTAGAAGCTAAGTTTTTACTTCTAAACATGTGATTTGTGGCACCCGAGTCTATAACCCAAGGATCAATATTTAAAGATAAATTAGAGATCAAACCTTGAGAGGCGTTTGGCCTTTGACATTGAAGGAACTTTGCAAATTGCTCAATGAGATTTGTGGACAAGTTTGCCTCTGATTTGTGGTTTAATTCTTCTAAAATTTTGGCTTTATTCTCCTTCTTCAAGTGAGGATGAAGCTCAAAACAATTATCCTTGTTATGCCCAAACTTTCCACAATGATCACAAAACCTACAATTTCTTTTGATGTGTCCTAGTCTTCCACATCTTTCACATTTGATGGTTTTGCTTTCTTTCAACTCTTGTGTTACCATTGCTACTTCTTTTGCCTCCACAAATGGACCTTTCTCAATTTTAGGCTCATCTCTATCAAACGCTTCTCTAGCCATCAATTCCCTATCCATAATATTCACCACATCATCATATGGTGGCATCTCCTTATTCCTTAGAATTTGATTCCTAAGGTCCCCAAAACTAGGCCTCAATCCTGCCAAGAGGAAACAAACAAGATCTTCATTGGCCCTTTTCTCCAATTCTTCCTCATTGGTAGTAATCGGCCTCAAACACCAATTCATCCCATGCTTCCTTGATTTTGTTGGAGTAGGAAAGGAAATCGCTCCCATTCATCTTGGCATTTGTGATGATTTCCCTCAACTCATAGACTTTTAAGAGATTTCCTTGATTTCCGAACCTTCTAGCAAGTGCATTCCAAAGGTCTTTGGCAGTTTTGGCTTTGTTGAAGGCACCAACCAAGGATTGATCAATGGAGTTGATAATCCAAGTAATGACAAGATTATCAACATATCTCCATTCAGCATATTCTTTATCTCCCACCTTAGGTTGACTAATTTCTCCATCAACAAATCCCAGAACCCTCATGCCCAATAAGGCCCTTGTCGCATTCGTCACCCATGTAGAGTAATTCCTTCCATTTAGAGGAAAGGTGGTAAGCTTAGTGGTGATTTTGTAGTCGGAATCAACATTGAAAAAATTCTCTCTCTTGGCAGAACTACTTCCCACTTGTGCTGCCATTTTAATTTCAGCAACCTGGCCTTGCACAATGGAGATTGATCACACAACCAAGAGAGAGTAAAAATAAAAGAGAGATGATGAAAGGAACTCTCTAGATGCAACCTTGCTCTGATACCATGTTGATAAATAGAATCTGAATGTGTTTAGCTCACAATTTCAAAGATTCAACATAAACCAAGTAAAAATGCAAGTAGAGAGAAAATGCATGAAGAGAGAAAAATGAATAGCTTTTTTATTTTATCTCAAAATATTTACACATCTTGGGTTTACATATACAACATCTTAATGGCTAGGTACAAGCTTACTTTACTTTTCTAACAGCTAGGTACAACGCATAACAACATATCTTTCAATTCAAAAAACTAGTCGTTATTTCGTCCTTTAGTAGTTAGCTTGAATTGGGCTTTGGGCTTGATATGGGTATTCATAGATCAATCCAAGAGTTATTTGGGCTTTTCATCTTCACCCTCAATCTCTTCATCTTTAATAGATTTCCCCCTATGTAATCCATAGAAATTCCACGAATCCCTTGGTGGATAAGTCTGACAACTCAGTAGCAGTGCAGAATTGAGTTTCTCGTCTGGTGGATCTGATCGATAGTTAGAGGGCAATACATTCCAAAAGGTACGAAAAAGAAGTGCGCATAAGATTAAATAACCAACCCACCCTTCTGTACAATCTATTCATATTATTGAAGTGGCTGGATGCATAAGGGAAGTGCGCATTTGTGAGACCTTAGTCGGGATGCATAGGGGAGTCAACCTATGAGCACGGAAGGGCGTGGTACCACTCTGGCCTTCTCTAAGTAACGGTAAAGTCTCTCCTTCAGCTAAAGTGTAAGGAAATTGAAAGAAGCGCATAAAAGAGCCAATACAGTTGCTACCATCGAAGAGAAAGTGGGAGTTAAAACTTGGCTTGGTGAACAAGCTCTTCCTGCGGGAGAGGGGCAGGCAAAATAACCATTCCGAGGGTTGATAGTGAAGCAAAGGCTTGATAAAACATGGATAGGCATGCCTTATCTACCAAAAGGATGTAGAAAGAGGAAAGGCACTACAGCTCTACCAGGATGATAAGGGATAACTAACTCTACAGCTCACAGGAACGGGAAAAGTCATTCCACATTACTCTAGTTTTATCATAGCTTTATGTAAGAGAGAATAGGGAGTAAGGTTGAAATGGCTATATGGCTTCCAAATTCTTTGTTTTAATGTATGTTAATTGAATTAATAGATGCTGGGTGAGGGATTAAAGACCCTATTCACATAGCATTCTTGAACACATATTTTTCCTCAGGGTGAGTAGATTTCCCTATAAATAAACAAATAAATAGGGGATCTAGGCCTTTTTTGGGGTATAAAAGAGCATCGGGTCATCCTTTTTCGTCGAATGTCCCGGGCTCGATTTAAGGTAAAGAAAGAACTTTTCCTTTGCTGCAAGGCGGGGGAGAACCATTCAAGTGTAGAGATGAAAATGGCTCTGTAGCGATAAAGGATGAAGGACAATCATAGTCAACTGGTCGTTATTGTTACTAGAAGATGATAAAAATGCAGGCTACTCTTTATTATTAGAAGAGCGAGGTGCAAGCTTCTGACGTAGCTGGGCAGGTATATAAGCATAGTAGAAAAAAAGTATAATATTTTCATAATCAAGTGGTGATCCAAACGCAAACAGGCACTAACATGGAGAGATGTCCCCAAGCACAGTATTCTCGCCTGGATGGCCTTCAACTCTGGGCTTCTTACAGCAGATCAAGTTAGTAGGTTTTATCCCAACACCATGACTCTTTGTGGCCTATGCATGCTTGAAGATGAAAGTGCCAAACATCTATGTTTTTAGTGCAGTTATGCAGGGTGAATTTTGGCTCAGCTCTGTTTTAAATGTGGATATGATCAGCCTACAACCAACCTTCATCATGTTTGCCGATGGATTAAAATAAAAATTTAAAAACTAAGATTCGACCTTTACTGGCCTGATCCTGAAGCTCTACTTTACAGAAGTCATATACTATGTTTGGGTTTGGCATGAGATAAATTCCAGGCGACATGAAGGGAATCCAAGCAGTAAGCAGAACGTTGGAGATGAAAAGATTGAGGGTGATTGATCAATCTCCAGATTTATACCAGCATCGTGATTGTGTTGCATTGGAGATGAAAAGATTGAGGGTGAAGATGAAAAGCCCAAATAACTCTTTGGCTGATCTATGAGTACCCACATCAAGCCCAAAGCCCATGTCATACTAAACCACTAAAGGACAAAATAACGGCTAGTCTTTTAAAGTTAAAAGATGTGCTTTTGTATGTTGTACCTAGCTATTAGAAAAGTAAAGTGAGTTTGTACCTAGCCGTTAGGATAGTGTGTATATAAACACAAGATGTGTAAATGTTTAGACAATTGAATAAGAAGTAGAAAACAATTCTCTCATCTTCTTCATCTTTCTCTCTTTGGTGAAAGTTCTCTCATTCTCTCATCAAACTTTACATGGTATCAGAGCAGTAAGCTCCTATCATCCTTCTTGTTCTTTATTCTTTTACATTGGTGCTTCAAAAAAAAATATCCCTCATTCTTTGCCCAAATCTAAATGGCAAATGAGGGACCCTCTTTAGGCACCAACAAATCCAGTGAAACACCTTCTCAAACCACCATCAACACCTCTACTAGAACCAATTCCATGATAATGGAAGTAGATGCTAACACCTCCCTTAAACTCACCACGATTCTACTAAACAACCACAACTACCCCATATGGGTCAAGGCTGCAACAAATGCTTTGTGTGGTAAAGGTAGATACGGGTTTGTCACAGGAAGGGTTAAGAGACCGTTGGATGATGATGGATTTGAAGAATGGTTCTAAGTAGACAAAATGATTCTAACTTGGATCCTTAACTCAATAGAACCAAGCTTGATTGGTATCTTTCTCCAATGCCGAGACTTCGAAAGAGTTGTGGGATTCTATCAAGAGAATCTATGGTCAACAAAAGAATCTCATGAGAGTGTATGAGCTTAAATCTTTCTTGAATAAGCTTAATCAAGGTGAGATGAGCTCAGTTGAACACCTCGGAAAATTCGTAGAGGCATGGGATGAGCTTCACTCCTATAGGCCAGAAACTAATGACATTGCCATTATTCTTGCACGTGCTAATGAGGATAAGGTATTTACTTATCTTGCTAGCTTAAACTCGAAGTTTATGTGAAAAATATTGAAGAAACAAAGAAGTGTGAAAGAAAGTATTGATGAAAGAATAAAGAAGCTTGTTTTTCACTTTACACATCTTGGGTATATATATACAACATCCTAACGGCTAGGTACAAGTTGATTTTACTTTTCTAACAGCTAGGTACAACACATAAACAGCATAGCTTTCAATTTCAAGAACTAGCCGTTATTTCGTCCTCTAGTGGTTAGCTTGAAATGGGCTTTAGGCTTGACAAGAGTGTCCATAGACCAATCAAAGAGTTATTTGGGCTTTTTATCTTGACCCTCAATCTCTTCATTTTCAACACTCCCCCTCAAGTTGGGCTTGAACAAATTGATCAAGTTCAACTTGCATACGAACTTTTGGAGTTGTTGAATACTCGGAGGTTTGGTGAATATGTTCGCCAATTGATCATCACTCTTGACATAAGGCATTGAGATTGTCTTGTTCAAATATTTTTCTCTTATAAAGTGACAATCTACCTCTATATGCTTGGTCCTCTCATGAAACACCGGATTGTTTGCAATATGTATCGCCGATTTGTTATCACAATGTAGCTTCATAGGTGCCTCGACATTAAAACCCAAATCTTCAACCAATGCCTTCAACCATATCAATTCACTGGTGGTTGAAGCCATTGCTCTATATTCAGCTTCGGCACTTGATTTGGCCACCACGGTTTGCTTTTTGCTCTTCCAAGTCACTAAATTCCCACCAACAAAAGTACAATATCCAGTTGTAGACTTGCGATCTTCAATGCTTCCTGCCCAATCAGCGTCCGTGTAGGCAAAAATTTGGTGATGTCCATGTTTCTTCATTAGTAATCCTTGTCCTAGAGTTCCTTTGAGATATTTGAGTATTCGGTCCACCATTTCCATGTGATTGGTCATTGGACAAGTCATGAATTGGCTTACCTGATTCACAGCAAAAGAAATGTCAGGTCTTGTAATAGTTAAGTAGATTAACTTACCCACAATTCTTTGATATTGCTTGATGTCTTCAATTGGTTTGCCCTCCTTCTTTTTGGCTTGTCCTTCAATTGGAGTTGATGCTATCTTCCCTCCAAGCTTACCTGTCTCTTTCAAAAGATCAAGTGTGTATTTCCTTTGGGATAGAAATAGCCCTTTATTAGAATGGGCTATCTCTATACCTAGAAAATACCGTAAGTGTCCAAGGTCTTTAATATCAAAAGTAGACTTTAAATAACTTTTAGTGCTGTTTATTCCCAAAGTATCACTCCCTGTTATAATGATATCATCCACATATATTATCACAACAGTAATACCATTATTGGAGTGTTTTATGAATAAAGAGTGATCAGCACTACTAACCTTAAAGTGTTGAGAAGTTAAAGCACCTAACAACTTAGAGTACCAGGCCCTAGGAGATTGTTTTAAGCCATAAATGGCTTTTCTAAGCTTACATACATGCGGTTTTGGTACTTTAATGTTGTATCCTTGTGGGATATCCATGTAAACCTCTTCTTCTAATTCCCCCTGGAGAAAAGCATTTCGAACATCCATTTGATACATTTCCCATTCATAATTAGTGGCTAAGGACAAAATAACTCTAATGGTGTTCATTTTGGCTACTGGGGCAAATGTCTCCGTGTAATCTAAACCATAGGTTTGAGTGAATCCTTTAGCAACCAATCTAGCTTTATGTTTCTCAATGGAACCATCACTCTTCAGCTTGGTTTTGTACACCCATTTACACCCAACTGTTTTCTTACCTTGGGGAAGAGTAACAATTTCCCATGTCTTATTCTTAACTAAAGCTTCCAACTCCTCATCCATGGCATTTCTCCAAATAGGAATGTCCTTGGCCTCGTTGTAGCAAGATGGCTCTTTCAAACTATCCAATTTGCTTAAAAACACTCTATAACTCTCTTTAACATTATCTAAGGTATAATAATTTTGTATAGGATGTGCTGTGACTTTGTTCCCATAAAAGAATACCCTATTTTTCTGCCATTCGGATGGAGGCTTCCTAATTCTTTGAGATCTTCTAAGAGGAAAATTTTGATCATGTGATGAAGAATCGGACTCTCTCTCATTTTGACCCACCGGTGAGGAACTAAATGGGATTTCATGCTCTGAAACTAATTGATCATTAGGGTTCTCATCACAAGGTGTTTCCTCACTTTGACTTTCGCTAACTATGTTTTGTTCTTCATTTGATTCCAATGGTTCATGAATATCACCATTCTGTTGTGTTGAATCTTCATAGATAAAATCCTCTTTTTCGCTTTCATTCAAACTAACTCCATTATTGATTTGATCGTTATTCCTTAACAAACTCAACCGATTACCTACAATAGATAGGGGAAGAGGATCCCCTTTCATTTCTCCTTCATTTCTCACTTTATCAAAGTAAGGATCACTTTCCAGAAAAGTAACATTTCTTGACAAGAATTTCTCATTCGTAAAAGGATCTAAACATTTATAACCTTTTTTATCAATGCAATACCCTAAAAATATGCACTTTACACTCCTATGACTCAATTTATCTCTAGCATGATTAGGGATGTGAACATAACAAGTACAGCCAAATACCTTTAGATAAGATAAGTTTGGTTGCCTATTATGCAACAATTCAAAAGGAGATTTTCCATTCAACAACTTCGAAGGCATACGATTTACCAAATGTATGGCAGTGAGAATGGCTTCATTCCAATATCTTTTAGGGACATTGTGATGAAACATTAGTGACCTTCCTACATCTAAAATGTGCCGATTTTTCCGCTCGGCCACACCATTTTGTTCAGGTGTGTAGGGGCAAGTCGTTTGATGAACTATCCCTAAAGTGCTCAAGTAATTCTCAAAGGCGTGACTAGTATATTCTCCCCCATTGTCGCTCCTAAGAATCTTAATCCTTTTGCCAAGTTGATTTTCAATTAAGGAAACATACTCTTTAAAACATGATAAGGTCTCTGATTTGTTTTTAATCAAGTATATCCAAGTGTATCTCGACTTGTGATCAATGAATGTGACAAAATATCTAAAGCCATTGTGAGATTCTAAAGGAGAAGTCCATAGGTCAGAGTGAACAAGATCAAATATTTCATTATAACAAGTTTCCGAATGTACAAAAGGAAGTTTAGTCTGTTTTCCAAGATTACAAGCCCTACATTGTTTAAAATCACTAAACTTCATTTTCGGAATCATTTTACACAGAATGTTACTAGGAGGATGGCCTAGTCTTGCATGCCAAAGTTTCTGAAGTCCACGGTCTTCCTCAACTCTAAGGGCTTGATTGGTACTATCCAAAAAATATAGGCCGTCATGTAAGGTTCCCTCACCAATCTTCTTCCCGGTTGACATGTCCTGAAATATCACCTTATTGGGTTCAAAGGTGACACGACAATTTAAGTCTTTTGTTATTCTACTAACGGACAGCAAATTTGATGAAAAATTTGGCATATAAAGGCCACTTGTTCTCTTGGATAAAACTTTAATATCTCCTAATCCCTTAATGGGTATTTCACTACCATTGGCTATTGTCACATTTCTAATGTTTCCTAGGGTTTCTATTCTAGATGCCATGTTTTTATTTCTAAACATATGATTAGTAGCACCTGAATCAATAACCCAAGGGTCAAACTTAAAATGTGAGTTGGAAATCATACCTTGAGAGGAGCTTGGAAGATGGTTCCGAAGTAGTTTGGCCAAATCCTCAAGGAGTTTTGAGTTCCCTTTTTCGATCGCATTTTGAGCACCTTGTGGTGGTGCCTTTTCCTTGACGTTAACTGGCCTCAAATGTGGATTAAGAACCCAACATTTTTCTTTAGTATGACCTAGCATCTTGCAGTGCCCACACTTCCAGCATTTGTCTTTAAGGTTGTGCATCCGTCCACATTTATCACACTTAGCCTTAACTTTTGCTCCTTGGACCATCTTGCCTTCTTCCTTGCTGTCCACCAAACTACCTCTCTCAGCCTTGCTTGAATTCCCATTCAAAATCTTTCTTTGCAAGTACTCTTTATTAACCTTGTTTGCAACATCGTCATAATAAGGCAAAGGTTCAATTCTAAGAATGTGATTCCGAAGATCTTCGTAGTCCGAACCCAAACCCATCAAATACGATATCACAAGATCTTCATTGGCCCTTTTTTCCACCTCTTCAATGTTGGTAGTATTCGGCCTTAATGATTGAAGTTCATCCCATGCCTCCTTAATTTTGGTGTTATATTCTATCGGATCACCTCCACTAAGGCTGATATTGTTGATGAACTGCTTCAACTCGTATATTCTCATCAAGTTTCCTTGATGACCAAATTGTCTCTTGATAGACTCCCAAAGTGCTTTAGAAGTTTCGGCCTTTGAGAATGCACCTACCAAGGATGGTTCCATGGAATTTAAAATCCATGTGTACACCAAGTTGTCGTTATAGCACCAATCTTCATATTCTTCACTTGATGTGTCTGTGGGCTTTGTGATTCTTCCATTCACGAAACCCATCGTGTCCTAGACGTAAATGGCCATGACCACAAGGGTGGAGACAAATGCTTTTTCAACTCAAGAGAAGCTTAAAACTGAAGCCTTAGTGACCAAGTAAAAGGGAAACAGCAACAACCCAAATCGAGCTAAGTGTGACCATTGTCACAAGAATGGTCACTCTAAAGATCGATGCTGGTATCTTCACCCAGAACTCATGCCTTCACGGTTTAAGAAGGGTAAAGTTTCAAATCAAAGTATCCATGGTGTTCCAAGTGCCCATTTCAGCTCCATCACCGAGACTTCAAGTGTTCACTCCTTTAGCCTCGATGATATTGCCAAGGTGATAGGAACTAACTCCAAATCAATATGGAAGCACTTGGAACCCAACACCATGCTCATAAAGGCAAATGAGAGGACGATACTCTTCTTAACTCTCACTTTTACTCTCGCAATGATCGTGAACCATGGATTATAGACTCAGGTGCTAGTGATCATATGTTTAGAAACATAAATAAAGCATCTAGACTATATCCTTTAAGGAAAATACAAAGTGTCAAAGTTGCTAATGGAAAGCATGTTCCCATTAAGTATTAAGCGGATTTAGATTTATTGTCAAAACATACTAAAGGGTTCTATATTCCTAATTTTGATTCTAATCTATTATCGGTTAGTAAACTCACTAAAGACTTAAATTGTATTGCTATATTTAGTCCTAATAAAGTGATTTTTCAGGATATTATAACCAGAAAGAAGATTGGTGAAGGTTTCGCTGAAAATGGCCTCTACATGCTAAATGACGAAAAATAAGCTTTTAGGGTCACTAAACAAATTAATTCACATGAGCTATGGCATGCACGGCTGGGACATCCTTCTAATCACATTTTGAATAGTATAGTTCCTGATTTAAAAGATTGTTACATTTCTAGGTGTGAAGCAAGTATTTTAGGAAAACAAACTGATGTTTTTGATTTAATTCATTCTGATTTATGGACTGCTCCTATGACATCTCATGATAACTATAGATACTTCGTTACATTTATTGATCACAAATCTAGATATACATGGGTATATCTTTTAAAATGCAAGTCGGACACATTACCATGCTTTAAACGCTTTATGCTTTTTGTCACTAACCAATTTGGCAGAAAAATTAAAATGATTAGAACTGATAATGGTGGAGAATATGTCAATAATTCCTTTAAGGAATACTTGGTAAGTGAAGGGATTGTACATCAAACTACATGCCCATACACTCCAGAACAAAATGGAGTGGCAGAGAGGAAGAATAGACATATCTTGGAAGTTGGAAGATCAATGATGTTCTACCATAATGTTCCTAAGCTTTTCTGGAGCAATGCCATCCTCACAGCTGTTCATTTGATAAATAGAACACCAACAAAGGTTCTAAAAGGCAAGACTCCGAATGAGGTAATGTTTAATCATAAGCCAAATCTTTCATATCTTAAAATTTTTGGATGTATATGTTATGTTCATATTCCTTGTAGCAATAGGGACAAACTTAGCTATAAAAGTCAAAAATGCATATTCCTAGGTCATGCCACAACCCAAAAGGGTTATAGATGCTTTGACCCCAAAACAAATAGGTTGTTTGTATCTAGAAATGTAACATTTTTAGAGCATGAACCCTACTTCAAAAAACATGAACTCAAAACCAATGGTAAGGGGGAGGATGTGGGATAATTCCACCCCAGGTCCTGTTATTTGTTAAAGATGAAGAGATTGAGGGTGAAGATGAAAAGCCCAAATAACTCTTGGATTGATCTATGGAAATGAAAGCCAAGGAGAATTCCAGTAGCAATAGGATAGTCGCGACAAGAAGAATTCCAAGGGCAGAAGGATACTTATTGAGAGTCCTAGTCCTAGAAGGATAAGTCAAGAGGAAGTCCAGCTGTTGTAGAAAACAAGATAAAGTAGGAATTCTAGTCTAAGTAGGAATTCAAGAAAGACCAAGAATCCTTGTAGGATTAGGACACAAAGGATAAGGTTTATCTTGATAATGTTTTATTTGTCTTAGAAAAGCTTGTTGACTTAGGAAAACATATCCTAAGTGGATAAGGAACCTAAGTACTAGTTAAATTAGGATAAGGCTGTCTTAGGACTATAAATACAGCCCATTATTTGTGAGGAGCTCATAAGCTACGAATTTTGTTATTTTCTCATTCATTAATCAAGAATTAAAGGTAAGCATTCTTGCTCACATTCTTGTTTATATTTCGGTTATCTTTTAAGAGTTGTCTTGAGATAACTTGGGCTTAAGTTAAGGTTAAGAGTTGTCTTCCTTGCTTAAGAGCTAAGGTTGAAGTTAAGAGTTCTCTTCTTCAACCAAGGCAAGTTGTGATAGGTTTAAGAGTTGTCTTGCCTATCCAACATATCTTTATATACATGTTAGTTAACCCGAAGGACAGCTTAGCGGATATAAAATAAGAAAAGAACTCAAGAATCAAACAGGACAGCAAGTTAGGAAGGATTCCAGTAGGCGTGCTGACCCCCTAAGGTGTAGAAAAGTCGGGGAAAAAAATCGGGACCCCAACACAAACACTCCTGAAACCTCTACCATGCTCGTAGGGATATTTCGATCATGCCTGGAAATTCATCCCACGTACTGTCCAACGTGCCCAAAGCCTGTGCCACGCCCACGGGGATGTTCCGATTGTTCCCAAAAGTTCGTCCCGAGCGCTGCCGAACGCGTCCAATGCCTCTTCTGTGCCTGCAAGGGATTTTACGATTGTTCTCGGAAGTTCGTCCTGTGTACTGTTGAACGTGCCCAAGGCCACTACCATGTCTGCGGGGATGTTCCAATTGCTCCCAAAAGTTCATCCCGCATGCTGCCAAACGCACAGGAAGCATCTGCTGCACCCTCAAGGATGTTTCGATCGCTCCCAGAAGTTTGTCCCACGCCCTGCTGAACGCACCCGACACCCTTGCTATGCCAACGGGAATATTCCGGTCGCTCCCAGAAGTTCGTCCCGCGCCCTGCCAAACACACCCGACACCCTTGCTATGCCAGCGAGAATATTCTGGTCGCTCCCAGAAGTTCATCCCGAGCACTTCTGAACTCGTCCAATGGCTCTGCCATGCCCACGAGGATTTTCTAGTTGCTCCTTGAAGTTCATCCAGTGCACTTCCGTACAAGCCCGACGCCTATGCCCCACCTGCATCGATGTTCAAGTCACTCCCAAAAGTTCGTCTTGTGCACAGGTCAACGTGCCCGAAGCTTCAGATGTGCCTACATGGATGTTTCAGTCACTCCCGGAAGTTCGTCCTGCGCATGGCCAAGCGACAAAGCCTATGATACACCTACAGGAATGTTTTGGTCTTTCTAGGAAGAAAGTCCTGTGCACTGTCAAGTGCACCCGATGCCCGTTTCGTGCCTGCAGCGATGTTCCGGTCGCTCGCAAAAGTTGTGTCCCGACACTGCTAGACTACTGGCGGTCCTATCCCATCTATGAAATTCACAATTGAGAATAGAGCCAACATTCGATAACAAAGAACAACGAAAGGAGCCTTATTTGGCTTTTATCATTGAGATAGATTTAGAAGTCTAAATGAGATGAGAAAAAGAAAGATAGAACAAGACATGAGATTCAGTATGCACGGGATTCCTACTCCCCCCCGAGGGGGAGAGAGTGAAGCGAAGGGGGGAAACGATCCTCAACTGTATAAGCTAGTCTTTCCTGGCCGACTATTCCGTTTTACAGAATAGTCAGCTGTCTTAAAGTCCAGCTTCGGCTTCTCCAAAGCTGTCCTCAAGTCCAGCTTCTAAAGTACTCCCCCCCGAGGGGGAGCTGAGAGGGGGGAATACGTCCTCAGAAAGGGGGAGGGGGAAAGGCGCTTTGGGCGGCACTTTCTTGGTCTAACTATCTCGACTCTTGAACAAGTGATAGTGCCACTCTTACTCTTCTTTATCTAAGTGATTATTTAAATACCTTATGTGACCATTCCTCTTCTTTCTCTTTCTAAGGCTTAGCTACATTTGTTAATACTGCATCAGTGTGAAGCTTGAAGGTTTGGTTGAAGTCGGGCAGTGCTAACACTGGGGTCTCACACGTAGCTTGCTTCAACAACTTAAATGCATCTTCACTCTTCTCTGTCCATAGGAATCCTTCCTTCTTTAGCAAATCTATTAGTGGTTTTGCTATGGCACCGTATTTGCGAACAAATCGGCGATAGTAGCCTGTCAAACCTAGAAATCCTCTAAGTTCTGTGACATTCTTTGGAGTTGGCCATGTTTGCATGGCTCCTATTTTACGTTGGTCTACCTTCACT
The DNA here is from genome assembly GCA_019650275.1 of Xylocarpus granatum. NCBI lineage: Eukaryota > Viridiplantae > Streptophyta > Magnoliopsida > Sapindales > Meliaceae > Xylocarpus > Xylocarpus granatum. The sequence goes on from BNST01000260.1 coordinate 180,859, forward strand.
CCTTCTTCGGATATGATATGACCGAGGTATTCGAGCTCCTCTTGCATGAATGTGCACTTGGATGGCTTGATGATGAAACAATTTCTTCTTAACACTTCTAGCACTTTTGCTAAGTGTTCTATGTGATCATTATGGTTCCTGGAATAGACCAAAATGTCATCGAAGAAAACTAAAACAAACCTGTGCAAATATGGTTTGAAGAAGTCATTCATGGCTGCTTGAAAGGTGGAGGGTGCATTGCATAGTCCGAAGGGCATGACTAGGTACTCGTAGTGTCCACTATGAGTCTGAAATGCTGTCTTCTGGACGTCCTTTTCTTTCATGCGTACTTGATGATATCTGACTTGAGATCCAGCTTGGTGAACAGCTTTGCTCTATGTAACTCGTCCAGCATATCATCAATTGTTGGGATCGGAAAACGATCCTTGACAGTTGCTTGGTTGAGTGCCTGATAATTGGTGCAAAACCTCCAAGTTCCATCTTTCTTTCTAACAAGTAGAACGGGAGAAGAAAAAGGGAAAGTGCTAGGTTTGATAATACCTTGCTGTAGCATCTCTTCCTTTTGTCTTTCGATCTCGTTCTTTTGGAAGTGTGCATACCGGTAAGGTGCTACATTAATCGCTTTGGTTTCGTCAATTAATGGGATGGCATGGTCGTAATGTCTTGAGGGTGGTAGTCCTTGTGGCTCTCCTAAGACATCTTCGAATTGCTCTAGTAGGTTCCTTACTCTTTTTGGTATGTCTTCGTGTGTATGATGTTCGGCTGTGTTTTCCTCTTTTGTGGCCAAGAGAACCGCAAAACATTGTGCCCTTTTTCTGTATAGTCGTTCAAGGGTACTTACCTCACAATGATGCGCTGCATTGGTGGTGGATGCCTTCCATGTGCAGTCCTTTCCCTTCCATTGGAAGTGCATGGCCATGGATTCATAGTCAAACATTATCTTGCCTATGGTTTTGAGCCAAGCGTTGCCTAAAACCACATCAAGACCTGCCAGGGCTAACACATGCAGTTCTGCCTCTATTTTGACTCGTTGAATCTGCATTGCTACTGCCTGGATCACTTGTGCGCACTTGAGCTTCTGTCCGCTTGCCACTCTTACCTCAAAGGGTGCAATCCTTTTCGGACATAGCTGGAGTGTTTTGACCTGTTTTGTGTTGTTGAAGTTATGGGTGGCTCCACTATCAATCAACACCAAAATATTCTTGTCGTTTATGGTTGCAAACAACCTCATTGCAGTAGGCTTGGTGGTTGCCCCTACTGCATGCAAGTTGATTTTACCTTCTTTCGCATGATCCGGGGAGCGTACTGCCTCAGATTCCTCCTCGCTATCCATGCGACTTTGGGCATTTGTGCTGGCAATGGGGTTGGTGTCCAGAACACCTGACCTGTTGCATGGAATGTCTGGGTTCTTAGTGTTCAATCTGCAACCCAAATAATCCTTGTTCTGTCCAGGGAATTGAGGGTCTAAAACAAGTGCAGATGATGGCGTTTGATCAATATTTGTGCTGCTATGCATATTTTTCACTGCAGTTTGACCAATGAATGGTCTAAAGGTCTGATCTCTTGCAGCTTGTGAAGCTGTCCGTGAAAGATCAGTAAGTCCTTCAATCTGGACAGGAATATGATTAGGAACTTTGTCTTCTAATCCAGGTTTAGCCAACAAGGCAGATTGGTCCTGCACAGTCCTTGTTGGAGTATTTTCTAGTGGATAATTTGTAGGAGCATGCACTTGTAATCCATATGATTCTGCATCCATCTTTAATTTGCTGTTCTTCCACTCTTGGTAGTGCTAAAGAAGATGTAAAAGTAGTAGCATAAACCTGAATAGATGAATCAGGACATTTGGTAGATGCATTATTCGTCTCATCACAAGACATCTGCATCTTTATCTTGGCATTCGAGCACACCAAGTCCTGTCCTGAAGCACTTGTGTCCTTAGTGTCGCTATCATCTAGAAGTGCATATGCATCTCCTGTGCACAATTCTTTTCCTCTACTGTCATCAACTAGAATTGTTGGTGATGAAACGTCTTCACTTGTTCTCCAGATTGGCATCTCAGGAGGCAGAGATGAGTATTCCAAGTTCTGAATTGGTGCAGCACTCTCCAGATTTAATGAAGGAAAGACTTGGTCCCCATCAAACTTGGAGCAAATATTTGTGATGCTGGATGGTCCGAATCTGTCCATCAATTCTTGTGTGAACCTTGTCCAGCCAATCCTTCTACCTTCTCGGCCATAGGTGGCCTTAAGCTAATGCCACCATTGGTTGGCTCTCCCACATAGGTGATAGGATGCAAAATCAACCCTTTCACCCCTCTCTACACCTTGTTTTTCAAAGTAGGATTCAGCTTTGCAGATCCATTTAGTTGGATCTCCTTTCTCAAAGGTAGGGAACTCGATTTTTACCTTTGGCCGTGTGTAGTGGCTTGGGCTGTCGTAGTGTTGCAATTCCTCTCTCCTATTTGTCTGCCAATGTTCTGCCTCATGACGACTCTGCATTCTCCTTGGCTGCCATACTGCTGGCCTTCAATCCAAGACCTCATCGTCGTTGTATTCATCATAGGGGTCATGGGGCTGGTGCAAATTCAGTGGCACCTCCCTTTTGCTCCCTAGACTCATGCGCACTCTCCCCCTTTCTTGAGAGAGAAGCTGCTCATGGTCAGATTCATCCTCATGCACTTGGTGTCGCGAGATCTCTGAATGCAGCCTTCTAGGTTGCTGTGGCAGTATGCTGCTTCTTCTTTGCTCAGTTTGACTTTGCCTTCCTGACACTTGGGGTGTATCCCTCTTCAACTGCTCCAGGGAATGGATGATGGATGATAGCTGCTGTTTTATATCACTTACCTGGTCGTTGAGTAAGCGTCGGTTCCTCTCTAAGGTCAGAATTCTTCCAAAGTCCTCCTTAGTTCGCTGTTGTGGTGAGGGTGAATGCTGCCTTGATGACATGGTGACCGTGCTGTCCTCTCAACTGGATAGTGATTGTACTGCCTCTCAGCGAGAGCAACAATTTGTAGGGGTGATCATGCTACTTCTCAACTGGTGGTTGTGCTGATTTCTCAACAAAAGCACCAATTTGTTGGGGTCCCGATTTTTTCCCCAACTTTTCTACACCTTAGGGGTCAGCACGCCTACTGAATCCTTCCTAACTTGCTGTCCCGTTTGATTCTTGAGTTCTTTTCTTATATTTACGTCCCCTAAGCTATCCTTTCGGGTTAACTAATATATAAAAGATATGTTGGATAGGCAAGACAACTCTTAAACCTATCACAACTTGCCTTGTTGAAGAAGACAACTCTTAACTTCAACCTTAGCTCTTAAGCAAGGAAGACAACTCTTAACCTTGTCTTAAGCCCAAGTTATCTCAAGACAACTCTTAAAAGATAACCAAAAATATAAACAAGAATGTGAGCAAGAATGCTAACCTTTGATTCTTGATTAATGAATGAGAAATAACAAAAATTCGAGCATATCTCCTCCTTACAAATAATGGGCTGTATTTATTGTCCTAAGACAGTGTTATCCTAGTTCAACTAGTACCTAGGTTCCTTATCCACTTAGGATATGTTTTCCTAAGTCAACAAGCTTTTCTAATCAACTAAAACCTTATCAAGATAGACCTTATGCAAATGTTTTCCTAATTCTACTAAGATTCTTGAGGACAAGGTGAGTTTCAAGAAAGGGGGATTTTTGAGAACCTAAGTATTCAGGAAAGGCAAGGGCAGAAAATGAGGCAGCAAAGGAAAACATGGGCCAGAAAATTTGCACAACAAGCAACAGCAAGTATGCAGCGTAGCTGTGAAGCCTGGCCAGTATTTGACTTAATCCTAATTAATGAAGGACATTCACACCAACAGGAGTTCCAGCAGAAGAAGGATAATTGCATCAAGAAGAGTTCCAGCAGTAGGAGGACATCTACACCAAGCAGAGTTCCAGCAGCAGCAGGACATCCATGCCAAGAAGAGTTCTATCAGCAGTACGACATGCATGATGAATACAAGTAGCAACAGGATAGTCATGACAAGAAGAATTTCTAAGGGCAGAAGGATACATATTAAGAGTCCTAGTCCTAGAAGGATAAGCCAAGAGGAAGTCCAGATGCACCCCTGTACGAATAACCAACGATCCAAGGATAAGGTCGGCACTCCCTTACTAGTCCTACGCATCAAAATTCAGAAGACCACAAGAATATACCTAG